>JAAEAF010003014.1:0-134904 GCA_011037195.1 Triatoma infestans
CCCATTTGAAAAAAATGAAGTTAGTGCCTGTATCTCGCTTCTCGAAGGAGCAAAACAAATTTGCAAATTAAATTTGGATTTCTAACAAAAAAACTACGGGGACATGTATTTTTTTAATTTTTTTCTAGCTATCTTAGTTTCCGAGAAAAAGTCGTTATCCATATACCTTGGGACACCCTATATATATATATATATATAGCGAAGCTTTCGTTTGCAATATTTCTAACGATTCTAAAAATATCTCTTGTTTTATAAAGTTGTTTGCACTATCCAGGACCTACGCAGTTCAAATAAAAACAGTTTATAAATACCTAAATTATTTAACATTTTCGTCTTTATTTCCATTAAATGACATTGCAAATAAGCAAGGAGTAAAAATCTATCAATATACATAATACATAATATGTTATAAGACGTTGTCGTGTCGAACTAAATATTTAAAAAAAAAAAAAACATTTACTTGAGTATAAATACATAAGGCCCGCCGACACCACTACAGGGGTCAGTGTCATCAGGGCATTAACATCAATAACTTAATATTGATTATATCTATCTGTTTGCATGTATATGTAATTTAGATAAATATATTATTTATTTAAATAGTCAATATTTAATGTGCAGATTTCTCTTTTTGGCGCAATCTTCCTTCTTGTTCTCTAAAAATAACTCCATCTTTATATAGCAGTTTGTTTACAATTTACTATTTATTACGTCTTTTTTTTTTCTATAAAACTCATGTAACTATTAATCATTGTTAATGTGCTAGTTCAGGCGATCTGTAAACAAACATCAGTTTGTTTTATGAGCAGTACAGCTCATAAAAAAATTAATGGCATTTTAATTTCCTTTTTTTATGTACTTACACTTTTAAGGTGTTCCCAATAATAATTTACTCTTTATAACTATGGTATGACTTTATAGGGGAAAACTTCTACTAAACATAGTCATTCAAATAAACACGAGAATAAATCGAATTTAGAAAAAGTAAAAAAGTGGAAGGGATGGCTTAAATTAGAAGCATTTTATCTTGTTAGGTCTTTGATAGAGTTTATTGAATAAAATGTTTATATTATTTAGCTTGAAACTGAAATTTATTTTGATTTTTTTATCTCTTAAAGATTCTAATGTTAAAGACAAATTTTCCTAGAGGCTAAGAAGAGGGCGTAAATCTGCTATTAAACTCCCTAGATTTCTGGAGTAATAGGGACAATCTTGGGCTTTGTCCTTAGGGTGCCTAGGTGCAAAAGAAATAATGATTGAAAAAGTTAATGCCAAAAAATGCTTTAAGTTCAACACCGTGACACAAAAAATATTCTTAATGACTTTGGATAACGATTTCTAATTCTCTATATTCTTAATAGACTTATCAGGTATCTTAATTGTCTTTTCTGACATTTTGTTAATTTTAATGAAACGATGAAATAATTTTAAATGAATAATTGTAATGAAATTTGAATTTTCATTAAAAAAAAAATTTAATGAAACCTGTGTAGCAGACAAGTAAGATTAACCTATGTATCGAAACAACCAACGCCAATCACCTTCTTGAATATTCCTACTAGGCTAAAGAAAATTTGTGAACCACTGATATAAACTATTGTCCTACACGTCCAGACATGCTTATAGATTAGATTAACAACTCGGGTGGGCAATATCCCAGTTCAGCAGCCACCATAGGCTTATTGTGCCATCCTCGATGGGCTAGTAATTGAACCCTCCTCTTCTAAGGAGTTTCAGGGCTTTCACCACTAGATCATTTTGCGTTACTATATCCTCAGGTCGCAAGGTACCAAAGGTTCTGTATCACAATTTAACTATTGCCACGCAATCAAATATTAGGTCTCCTCCTCCTCCTGGCTTATGCCAGGGGTTCCGAGCAAATCACCGCTAACTTGTGCAGATGTTTCCAAACACTGCCTTGACCAGAGAAATTTGGTCCTGATTTTACACAGTTTAGGTATCATCCTTTTACTGTGCCTTGCTGCTGGATGTGCTTCCCAGTACGTCCCATGTTCTGTACGAAGCCAATCCCTGATAGACGCACGGACCGTACCATTGGATATTCCCAGGACGAACTCTGAACCACAAAACAGGGTGTTCGCCCCGCCCCCTTGCTTATAAGTTTAAGGAATAAAGAGACGGGAAGACCGTTGCTGGGATCATGACCACCGTGACTAAAACAATGTAACTTTGTTCATGATATTTTATAAGTGATCCGTACTTGCTTTGATGTCTTCAAGGTCTTCAAAAAACTATTACAATTCTGGGAAAAGATAGAATATCTAAGAAATGCCAACTCTATTCCAACAATCTGAGTTATTTCTAAAACATAGCAAGATCTGTTCTGGCTACCTAAGTACGGTACACACTATTATTAAATGGTTTTCAGACACCGATTTTATTGTTATATAATATAATTGAAATATAATTAATATTATAAAGTTAAATTATAATATTAAAAAAAAGGAGTTAATAAAGTTTGACGATTATTGCTAAAAATTAACACGCTTGTCAATGTTGCGCTTTATTATACTTCTTTCCCATAATGCTCCTTCACAATGGAAAATAAGGAATTTTCCACTTGATTAATATACCTGATAAATATTTTTCAAACATTTAGAGAATATATTTTTTCAATCAATATTTTACTTCTAATGAAGTTAAATAATATGCATGCAAAACAATCCTTCTTCCATTAAAAATCATCTACATATAATGATACTTTCTAGCCGGAGATGTTGGTGATCTTTGTAAAAAAAAAAAAAAAAAAAAATGTCAATATTACTAACAAACAATACGCAATAATGCTGTCAGCTTATTTGGCCGTAGTTCCCTCCATGAAAACGAAACGAATCACCGTTGGAAAAAACATTATTCGCCCTAAAACGTCCTTGTATTTTTAGGTAATACACTCGCACTCTGATAACTATACAATTGTCTGGTTTTATTTATGTATTTATCAATTATTCCTGTCACAATTTTTCAATATTTATTTTTATATAAAATTACGTACAATATAATTCTTAGATTTAGTTAAAGAAAGAAATCAAAATTATAAAGGTACTTATTAATATAAATAAATGATCAATTTGGCGGTATAGTATTGGAGCCCAATTGTACATAAACCTGGCGTGTACAAAAATGTACTTCAGTATTACGTGTATCGAACTAGTGTACACTAATATAATGGCCACCCCTTAATGAGTCACCGTTCCCGTCGAGCTAGCGCTGGTTTTTCCCCTTTAACCGATCTTTTTCGATTTTATTGAACTTTTTCCTTTCTCTTATTGAAATGAAATGAAATGAAATCTTTATTGCATATAGAAATACAATCTCATTGCAAGGGTTGACCTTACAAGTTATTACAAAATACAAAGCATATATTAATTTGAGTAATAAAAATAAAATTAACAGATAAATAGATAACATATAGGAAAACATCTTGATAAAACTAGGAGGAAAAAAATCACTATACATTCAGTTGAAGGTAAAGTAAAATCTCTTCAGAATAAACTTAATTTAAAGTATGTTGAATATGGGTTAATATATCAAGTAATTACAATATTAATAATTACTATATACACGTACAAAAATACTTAATATATAAAAAACAATACACTTATATGCGTGCGTGTGCGTGTGCGTAAATAGTTAATTATTTATATACCTAACAAGATCACGAGGTAAGACAGGCAAGGAACAATTCACTATAAAGCAGCTTTTCTAAATTTTGAACTATTAGTTACAAATATGAATATATTATTAATTTTCTGAAATTATTTAATGTTAAGCCAAAATTCTGTCGAGTTTTTTATATTTCGTACTTTGGTTAGTACTGTTCGTACAAAATATTCCTTCTTATGATTAGAAAGTAGATTTTGGAATAATTTTGTGCTGTCAAGTATTTGTTTAACGCTACCTTCTCGAATAAACTTTTACGATAAGAGTTGTACAAATTAGTCTTTTTAGTCAATTAGTCTCTTTTTTTTGTGCATTATTGCAACTAGGTCAAACAAAAGCTTATTGTCGTTATGAGTTGTGTGGTTGTTTTTTTTTTTTTAAATATCGGCCTCATTTAGATGCGAAATATCCTTAAATTGTTCATGAAGTAATTTAGTTTTAGGTTGTAATCAAAATTATAAGGTGATATATCCAGTATTGCACATATATTATTTAAATTCCTGTCATTACTCTGAATACTTAAATTATTGTCATTATTAAAAAGTTTATCAGCTATGATTTTAGTAAATAAGGTAAGCAAACAGAGAGAAAGGTCAGAAGAATGAATTATTTCTAAAATTTCAAAGTCTCAATAATATTAGTACGTGAGTATGAGACCCATACTAAATCTATTTACATTAGCCTAGATATGTAAACTGGCCGGATTATCACCTAGTGTTCTGCCGTTACATACAAAGAAAACAGTATTTTCCATTATATATTATATTTATAAGATTTTTCCCTCGTCTGTTAGTTACATTATGCAGTTATGTAGTTATACATTATCAAGTGAATTCCTAGTTCAATATATTCAATACAACCATCAAGCATTTCGTCTTCAAGAGAATTCAAAACGCTTATTCTCGCGTTCCAAAACCCACCGATAATTATGTTTTAGTGCTTGTAAGCCTTTCTCTTATTAGAAGGGACTCTGTTGAGGTTTCAGGTTCAGGCATTCGACAAGAAAATTCCGGGCAAACACTCCGTCAATCAAAAGAACAATTTTAATAGCTTTTCATTTTTTTTTTTACTTTCTCTTATTCCTAGTAGTGTAATAGTGTCAAATTTCGATATCGAGTTTTCACCGGAAATATCCGTTTTGAGGTCCACTGAGTGTCAAAAAAAGTGGTTTTTAGCAAATGGTCTGTGTGTGTGTGTGTGTGTGTGTGTGTGTGTATGTATATATGTGAACAGCATAGCTCAAAAACGAGAAACCGTAGAAAGTTGAACCTTGATATTCCGTTTAGTTATCACCATGAGAGCTGACAATACGTTATTTGTTTTCCTCAACCGGAAGTACCACTTTACTAGTTGTTTCTTTTTACGTTTTTGCGATTTTTTAAAAAAAATGGCTTCGACGATTTTCTTTAAACTTGGTACATCAACTACACATACAGAGAGCTACAACTTTTATTTGAAATATTTCTCCGGGAAGTTTATTAGGCAATTCTGTTATCTAAATAATGTTAATTAGAATTAAATATGTTGTTGAATTTCCGCGTTTGAAAAAATTGGATGACCGGAAGTGCGTTTACATTACCACTTTACTAAATAATTTTTTCACTTTTTTGCGATTATTTTTGAAACATCTCTCTGGAAAAATTCATTTAAGGGCACTTTTGGGGAAGGGGTTGGGTTATGTTTTCTCTAACATGCTATCATAGTTGAAAAAGTATTATAATTGGAAATCCAAACAGACTTAATTAGAAATAAATAGATGGCCAAAATTCGGAGTTTCAAGAAAATTAGTAAACCGGAAGTGCACTTTTACTGGACAGTTTTTTTAGTTTTCAAAGAATTTCATTAAATTTTGGTATACAAACTATAAAATTTGTCAATTATAATTTTGAGAACTGGAGTAAGAGAAAGTTGTGTGATTGTTACACACCAGATTTTTTTTTCTAGATAAAGACAGAGTTTCTTTAACTTTGGTCCTATAGGCCCATCACTTTTTTCAAATGCTTTTTTTTAGGCGAATAGATTTTATGTGGGATTCTAGAGTACGAGAGTAGTTAGAGTACCTCTGAAGCACCATTATAAATTTCATTACGGCCCCCTCATTCATATAGTATTAAGAGCAACTAGACATTTTGCCGAATTAAAGAATTTGAAAAAAAAATTTAATTCTTAGTGTAATGTAATGGTGAGATGATGTGTGTTTGTAGTAGCGTGTAGCACGAGCGGTTTCGTATTAGGGCTTGTAAGTATGTAAGGTTAAGAGAGAATTAAGTATTAGTAATAATAAAGAAATCACCACCGTTAACAATTAATATATTCTGTTAAAATAATAACTACAGCTTATTTGATATTATAAACTTATTTAATTTATTGTGAAACTGGCACATATATTTAGAGAGCGATTCCTGAAGTGTTCTGGCTTTAGAAGCAGAATTGCGACTATTTTTGAACTGAACTATTTGAAAGCTGATGGCAGACTCTATTCTTTGGAATTGCTCTCTCTCTCTCTCTAGCGGGGGATTTTTCTTGTACAAAAGATTTACCCTAACGGGATTTTGTGCCTTTGTTTTTCTATTTGCCATGATCCCAATTTACAGTACCTGACTCTAAAATACACTCTTTTTGAAGTTAAATTCACTATTTAATATATTTTACAAAACTATTTATTTTCATTGCTTTCTTCCACTACATTAAGAATTGATAAAATTAAAGAAGAGAAAGTAGTTGGAATATTTCTTTCCATATTTTCATTTTCTCTTATTTACTTTCTCCCCACTGCTGTAAAAGGGAAATTTGTATTCATGTCAGAATTGCCAAACTGAGTTTTCACCAATATACATGTTATAAAGATGTATGCGTTCAGCATAACTATAGGACGGAGAATCGCATAAATAGCAAACATAATATTATTTTATCAGGCATAACCAAAGAACCCAATATTAAGTTTTCGGGCAAAACAGTTAACCGCAGTCAAATTGTTTTAAGGTTTTGCGATTTTATTGCAAAATGGTTCCAGTGGATTTTCATTTAAATTAGCATACAATTATCAATGGGTAGATCTAACACTTTTATTTGAAACATTTTTACGTAAGTATTGTAATCGTGTCATATTTTGGATATCGAGTTTTCACCGGAAATATCCGTGTTGAGGTCCCCTGAGTCCAGAAAACTATTTTTAGAAATTAGTGTATATGTATTATATATGTGTATGAGTTAAGGTTATAACTCTGGGATTTGACAGTAGGTCATTTGTCAAAATTCCAAAAACCGGAAGTACCACTTTACTAAATGTTTTTTTTTTTTCACTTTTTTGCAATTTTCTTAAAAATGGCTTCAACGATTTTGTTTAAACTAAATACGTGAACTACACATTAAAGAGCTACAACTTTTATTTGGACTATTTCTCCGGGTAAACTCATTTAAGCGGGCTTTTGGATGAGGAGAGGGTTATGTTTGCCTCTAAAATGCTACCTTAGTTGATTATACAATTCTACCATCTAGATAAAATGAATTAGAAATAAATTGATTGCTAAAATTCCGAGTTTTAAAAAAATTAGTAAACCGGAAATGCTTTTTTTTTTTTCACTTTTCGACGAATTTCATTAAATTTGATATACTAAGTATAAAATTTGTCAATTACAATTTTGAAAACTGGATTAAGAGAAAGTTGTGTGAGTGTTTCACACCAGATTTTTTCTTTCTTTTTTTTCAGAAACTTCATTTCAAATGTGTATCACGTTTACATTAGAATTTTCTCTAAACTATTATTTCAATATATTTATACGATCCTTTCACCTATATAAATAATATTAATAAGAATTAAATGTTTTGCCCAAATTCTTATTTTCATGAAAATCAGTTGACTGGGAGCCGCGAATGATTTCTTCAGAGTTTTGAGATTTCCTATATAAAGACACTAACGAATTTCTATAAATATGATATGCTGAAGAAAGATCTATCACTTTTGTTATAATACTTACCAGTTAATTTTACTTAAAATTACTGGTGTAATATATATAGTTACAGTATATAGATGGTAATATCATCTGCAAACTGGACAGTTCTAATTTCCGATCCAATTTTATCTCCTCAGCTCTAAAAGTTTTATTAAAAATCTTTATTGAAATATGGGGACAGTGGTTTAATAATGAAGGGTTGGAGGTTTTAATGAGGGATTGGTTGGACGTTCGTAATAATCCCGATCCTTAAATCGGAAAAAGATCTCAACTCATTCTTATCGTACCGGCCAATTGCTCTATCTTCATGTGTGTGCAAAACATATGAAAGAATGATAAAGCTAAGGTTAAATTGGTGGCTGGTAGAATACCAAAAACTTTCCCCAAATCAGCTGGGTTTCAGGAAACAAAACGCAGCACGTTGGATTATCTGTCAGCATTTGCCAATGAAGTGTATACAAACAAACATACATTGGCTACCTATGTGGATATAGATAAAGCTTATGTCAACGTAAATATCGCTATATTGAAAAATAAAATGGTGCAAATTGGAGTTCCGGGCAGGGTTATTATAAATGTAATTAGAATGTTGCAAAGGAGGTTTTTAGTGATTAGCTGCGGTGATAAGGTTACGGGGCCTAGAACCACCGGACTTGGCCTGCCTCAAGAAGCTGTGCTAAGTCCTATCCTGTTTAACATATATACATCAGACTTAGGAGATAAACTTGGATCGGAAATTAGAACTCTCCAGTTTTTGCAGATGATATTACGATCTACATGGGAGAGCGGTCTGAAGACAAGGCACTATCAATATTAATTAGTCGTTTTTAGATTTTATAAATGTAAAAATCCGGTGTGATACACTCCACATAACTTTCTCTAATACTCCAGTTTTCTAAGTTGTGATTGACAAATTTTATAGTTAGTATACCAAATTTATTGAAATTCGTCGATGTTTTTATGGAGAAAATTGAAAAAAAATTGAAAATTGCAAAAGCGCAAAAAAAACATTCAGTAAAGTGATATTTCCGGTTGAGGAATTTTGACGTATAACCTACTGTCGGATCCCATGGTGATACCTAAACGGAACATCAAGTTTGAACTTTCTACGATTTTTTGTTTTTGAGCTGTGCTGTTCACATACATACACATACACGATTTTCCAAAATCCACTATTTTGGACTCAGGCGACCTCAAAACGGATATTTCAGGTGAAAATTCGATATAGAAAGTTTGACACGATTACAGTACTTCCTCTTACTAGATGTAAGAGAAAGTAAAAAAGAATAATAGATACCCTACGTGCCCCGAAACATTTAAATAAAACTAAAAAGGACTTTTCTTTATTACAATCCTGATCCAGGAAATCTAACAAACAATGATTAAATAATGATTTTGAAATGGTTTGATACTAAATTGAAAATGCCTTACGAAAACAGAAGTGAAAACCTTTCCTCTAAGCCGCCGTGCAACTAAGGTTCTTATACGCATCCAACGGTTCCATCAGAGCTATACGACATAAAGAACAGTTTACTAATTATGGATAAATTTCGCGTGTGAATAAAATGTCGAGCGAGTGTTTCAGTAACAGATTTTTAAGTATTAAAAAAAAACCATGGGCTAGCCCAGCTCCGTTAGAAATGGTATGTACAAAAAAGTTCGCGTGACTGTGGTCAATAACGTACTGTTCATGTAGATTATACTAAACCCTCAGATCAGATTATATTTTTTGCAAGGATAATTTAAAATTTCAATTTAAATAGCAATTTAGTTCATCTGTAATTTTTATTTAACTCCTTTGTAACTATTACAATTTCTTCAAATCCTTGAGCGATTAATGATTATTTTTTCTCATAATTTTCTTAAAATTAACTAGTTGTCAACTAGTCGGAAATTATTATTATTAAAAAAAATGAATTTGCTTACTATACTGAAAGATTTATCTAAAAATGTTGATCAAATCAATTTTAAGGACAATGCTGACTATTATTCCAGAATTGTTTTCTTCATTCAACTCCCATTAGATCTCCAATAGCTGACAATGCTGACTATTATTCCAGAATGGTTGTCTTCATTCAACTCCCATTAGATCTCCAATAGCTGACAATGCTGACTATTATTCCAGAATGGTTTTCTTCATTCAACTCCCATTAGATCTCCAATAGCTGACAATGCTGACTATTATTCCAGAATGGTTGTCTTCCTTCAACTCCCATTAGATCTCCAATAGCTGACAATGCTGACTATTATTCCAGAATGGTTGTCTTCATTCAACTCCCATTAGATCCCCCACAGCTGACAATGCTGACTATTATTCCAGAATGGTTGTCTTCCTTCAACTCCCATTAGATCTCCAATAGCTGACAATGCTGACTATTATTCCAGAATGGTTTTCTTCATTCAACTCCCATTAGATCTCCAATAGCTGACAATGCTGACTATTATTCCAGAATGGTTGTCTTCCTTCAACTCCCATTAGATCTCCAATAGCTGACAATGCTGACTATTATTCCAGAATGGTTGTCTTCCTTCAACTCCCATTAGATCTCCAATAGCTGACAATGCTGACTATTATTCCAGAATGGTTTTCTTCATTCAACTCCCATTAGATCTCCAATAGCTGACAATGCTGACTATTATTCCAGAATGGTTGTCTTCCTTCAACTCCCATTAGATCTCCAATAGCTGACAATGCTGACTATTATTCCAGAATGGTTGTCTTCATTCAACTCCCATTAGATCCCCCACAGCTGACAATGCTGACTATTATTCCAGAATGGTTGTCTTCCTTCAACTTCCATTAGATCTTCGAACTCTTATTATTGTCTTCATTCAACTTGATACAAGCTCAAGAACTATTTGGTTATCAAGGACTACTTGATAAAAGCTCAAAACTACAGAATATAAATGGAAGTTTATTGCATCGATAGCTTTCTTGCACGATATATACTTACAAACTTGAACTCTATGAAACGATCCAAAATAAACGAAATTCAAACTATACAATCTAAAATACTTCGCTCTATTGTAAACCATGTTTGTAGTTTAACAATTCACAAAGATGTCAAAATTGCATATATGTTTGAACTTTCGAAATGTTCGCTACAATAAATTCCACCAAAATATATCTTCTCAATCCTAATTCTCTACAGTAGACCTATTTATTCTCAACTACATTTCCCGTGAACCCTCGAAGACGGCTGAAGCGGCGTTGGCTTCCTGAGCTACTAGTCAACTAATAGTGATCATCACTGGATGATACCATCCAAGTTTCTCACGTCGATTTTTTTTTTTTTTTTTTTTTTTTTTTTTACTATTTTTTTGTGCCTATAGCGCAGTTGTAAATATTTACAAAAAGTAAAGTACGGGAATTATTACAACTTTAATTGACAAAGTTTCTTAAACTTGGAATGTTTACTAAACACAATGTTGCCTTTAACTACATATAGGTGTAGAGGAGAGCCGGTGGAACCAGTAGTTAGCTGAAGATGGTTGGTCATTCATAACACATGACAATATCATCAAGCCCATAAATAAAAGCTGTGACTTTTCAAATAAACTAATAAGTCAGCTGTCGTGGTGGTTGGTTCCGCAGAGTTGGAGCATCAGAGACATTTTCCGTGGTAGCCTGCTTCATTCTGTGGTCATCGACCGGTTTCGAGCGTTCGCCCATCTTCAGGATGCGTTTGTCAGACAGTGTGATAACACAGACTTGCTCAGAGCAAATTCAGTTTATACACTGGCTGGTCTTTTTAATTGTATTTAAAACTAAACTCTTAAACTAGGTCTAAGGGAGGTATGGTCATGGTAACTGGATGGGAAAGGAACACGTGTTTGGGTTGTGAAAGGGGCAAATTTTCCTTAAAATGGAAACAACAAGTGGGGGTCTAATTTTTAAACTCTGTTATTGGAGGGAGATTCACTTGACAATTAAATAATCAGAATAACTTTAAAATTAAATTAAATAACGATTTCAAGCTAACACAATTTAAATTTAATATACATAACAGAATTTAATGTACATAAGCATAAAATAATTAAAATAATCATAATTATATAATAATCATACATTATACATAATAATAATCGTACATAATAATCATAATTTATTTGGTTTGATTATTTTAATTGAAACCTAATCCCTTTATACATTTACTCTCTGATCATAAATACGATTCAATTCAATTAATGGTTAGAGGCGTTGTAAGATGTAAACGGTAATGATTATATCAACCAGTCTTGGCATAATCATTACCAGTCTTGGCATAATGCGATCAAATAATAGATTTGCTAATTCGTTTTACTCATGATATCTGAACGTTACTTGATATTCTAGGAAACGAACTCGTACTCTTACGAATTTCTCTTATATCATAATTAACTAGGTATATTTATAACCTATTCAGGTATCCTGTTCTCATGCGTTGATCTAGCGGCTAGCGCACTCGCCTTTGGTGCGAGAATTCAGGGTTCGATTCCCGTGAGGGTAAAGTCGTTATTCACCCAGCATCGTGAGCAAAAGTTGGAAAGCTACAGTTGGTAGCGCACCCAGGTAGCGAAGGCCGGAACTAAACGGGAATGGAACCACGGCGTGCTTAACGCAAAGGTGACTAATACTGGATATTGCCCCCTTCCCCAATACAAATCGCCATCTGGTAAGCCTTGATCCTTCACGGGCTGTTGCCCTGTAGGTTTATTATTATTTTATTATTCAGTTATCCTAAATAGCTGGTGGACCTGACAATATAATGAAGTCCCCCTGTACTAATTTAAAATCAATTGTTTTGTAAATGCGGACGGTATAATTGATGCGCATTAAGTGTAAATAAACCTACAACAAACTGGAATTTTCGGGCTATGGACCTTAACCGAAATCTTCGAGAAGGACAAAATAATAAGGCATTATTCAATGGAATATTAAATTAAAATATTTCATTTTTTGTGTTATGCTATAAACTATTTCATTCACAAAAACACCAGTCCCTTACAAACATCTCAGCAGACTTCAAAATATTCTGTTTTTTGAAAAATCAGAAATAAATGGAATACTTTCTTTTCATACTTGCAGGAGAAAATTGAAGTGTGAAATATATTATTTATTTAGAATTTATTGATATTATGTCAATGTTGGAAAATCAAAGAGGAATTTTTAAATAAATATTAATATTTGTTAGTAGTTTTACTTATATTTAAGTTGTCCACATTCGAGATTGTTCTCACGTGGCCCCTGGATAGCCCACTAAATGAACGTCAGAGTCGCCAGCGTAGCCTATTTATACTGGGTGCCCGCGAGCCTTTTGTATTCATTGGTATTTTATCATTCAGCCATTAATGCTCAATATAGAACAGACTAATTAGTTACTCATTGTTTCCTCCGCGAAACTAACCTACTACTTTCATACAAATAAATACAAACATGCCAATAAATACATTCGCACAATTAGCTCTAAAAATCTAGCGCGACTTATTCATACAAACTATTCAACCATCTTTCTTACAGTGACGTGGAGTACTTGATATTTCTTGCACACCTTAACCTAATTATAAATATAAATTATATGTACACTACATACAACAAAGGTATATACAAGATATTTACAAATGGGATGGTGTACTCGATATCCCTACCAATCCGGTAATACTTAAACCTTAACGCATTCATTCACCTATCATACACTTTCATACATACAAACAAACTTTTATTAATTTCAATCATATTGTTTAGGCAGTTCTATTAATTCAGTTAACATATCAGCATTATTAGAAAATATAATATCTTAATAACGGAAAGGGACGTCCAAATATTTGTATAATGTTCTAAAAATTGTCTCTTTTATATAATTAAATTTTGGGCATTCCACTGTTGTATCACTGAAGTCTTCATGCAGTGTATTACGATATATTGCAATTTGGGAAGGGTCTGATATTAATTTTATATGCACCACAAATAGATTCGAACTTAGTCTATTTTGTATATTTGTTTGACACCCAATCCTTTGAACCATGGTTGCCTGAATAATTTTGTAAAATTTTCCTTTCAAATTAACGTCATATTCTAATTGCCATATTTTGAACATCCTGTTTGTAATGTGGTTTTTAAATGCGGGGGAAGAGGGTTAATTTTATGTTTGCGGCCTCCCCAATTTTCGTCGCATCTTTCTTTACTATCATATACACGACTTCATGATCTCTATCGCAGTTATGTGGGCGCCCGATATAAATGGTTGAATAGTCGAAGTCATGACGTAGGGAAAAAAACAACAACTTCTATTTACGAGCAAAATTTAATCTATCTAAGTACTATTATAAAAATTGTTCTTGTTATATTAGAGCGTTAGAGTTTATGAAAGTATAATGTATTTAATTTGTTAATGATACTTTATTAGAAAGTTATAAAGAATTTCTTTTATAAATTTAATTGAGCGCGCGTGTCACACTTTGTTATTATTATTATTAAAACATATTTAATAAATTAAATAATATCAAATAATTTATTCATTTTATTAATATGCCATGATATATATATATTTACTAGCAATTCATTGCCAAAACATTAAGAATAGTTATATTATCTTTGAAATGTCAATATACAGTTTTGCATGATTCTATTCTCTTACCATATAAATATATGTTACTTATTTTAGTAGCAATAAAACTGTTAGAACGTAGACACAAAAGTAAACGTTTGTTTCTTTTTATTTAAATATATATAATATGCAAATGAGAATGAAACATACCGGTTTATCGCTATGGTAAATGTAAATCACTTGACGTGACTATTTATTTCGGCAAAGTGGTGGCTATGAAGATGAAGAAGAGGTTCAAAATGCCCTTTTTCTTCAGAGGATTGACCTTAAAGAACAGGGCATTATCCTTAGCCTCCCGCATATAGTATAAATTGTGTACAAATACCCTTTTTACTGGCATTGCCTCTATGATTTTCAGGATGGCCAGCTCATTTTCTATACTGATATTAATCTAAATAGAAAAGGTAATTGTTTCAATTTGACCTTCAGCTTTGATATATTACAGTTTTGTTGTTTTTTTTCAAGACTAAATTCTACTTTATGAAACATTAAAACTACATTACAAAAATGGTTCAACACCCCAGAACCTTGAAATAAATAGGAATAAAAACCATTGCTCTCAGTTCTGCCAACAAATTTTTTCCAACCAATGATAAGGTTTCTTTAAGAATCTATTTTTCATTATTCCCTCCTCACCCCCACTTGTACGGTTATATTATTTTATTTAACATGAAATATTTCAGTGTCGTGACCAGAATTACTAAACATTTCTTAGAATTCATACTTTCTTATGCACTGTTAAGAATTTATGCAACTGCAAAAAAGAAAAGGAATAAGTGAATTTTTTGCAGGGACATAATCGACATTTTAACACCTAGCAAGATGAAAAGAATTTTTAATTCTTTCATTTTATGACTTCATACACTACTTGTAATTTTTTACTCAAAAGATAATATCTAGTATTCTTTCTAAAATTTTTGTTTTTATTATTAAAAAAAACAAAACAAATATGACTACTAGGGAAGGGATTAGCTCAGTGGTTAGCATACTGCACTTCCACGCGGAGTTCCCGGGTTGGAGTCCAGCTGTGCTGCCCTTAGATTTTTTCTTCCTAGGAGCCTGTACAGCTCAGTATCCGGTGATGGACAGTGTTGCCACAAAGAGAGAACACTGTCCGGAAGGCGACAGTACCCTGAGAAGGCTCCGGTTGCCAATGACCATAGAAGTTGACGCACCTTAAATTAAAAAAAAAAGACTATTACACTGGAATAGTGAGTGCACTAGTTGGTTCTTCAAGAAACTTAGCGTCCCTGGCTTTTCTCTGTCTCATAAGATGAACGGCAGTACTTTAACTTCTGCAATGTCCAGGTTAACTGAACTACTTGGCTTTAGCGTAGCTATTGACTAACTCATGCTAACCGCAACGTATACTCACTACCACGTGCACATTGCAACATTTTCTAGCCAAAGATCTTCTAAGATGCGCAGAATTTGCCTTTATAGCCACTCTTTACAAACGTATGGACTCAAACTTGTTAAAATTCTATGTATACATCAACATTGCAATGGTTTTAAAACCTTGTCAATCCGCGATTTCAAGCTATGTTCGGCTATGTTCAGGAATCAACACTTTTTTTGTCAGGATTTGCACATACAATTAAAAAATAACAATATTCCCCTTAAATCAAACCAAAGGTTTCTAAAATACATATTTTTTTTTGATGTCACGTCAGAATTTTGATGTGTCAAGTCTTAATAAAGTAATGCCAATTTTTTTCAGGCGGGCAAAACGTCTAACTGCTTTATATTACTGTTAATATTTTTGTAAAACTATTTTTTGGCACAGCAACCCATGAAGAGCGAAGTCTTGCCAGATGGTGATTTTTTTATTGGAGAGGCGGTGTGGTGGCATATGCCACAATTCCCATCACTATTTCGTCCTGGACCAAGATTCGCTACTAACTCACCACTTATTTTCACAATATTGAATCAATATCGTCTTTGCTTCACGGGAATCGAATCCAGAATTCTCATGCCAAAGTCGAATGCGGTAGCCAGTAAATCAACAAATGTGGACAATATTTTGTTAACAGATATTGAAGGGATTAGCTCAGTGGTAGCGCGCTGGACTAGTAACGCGGAGATCACGGGTTCGAATCCAGCCGTGCTACCCTTAGATTTTCTCTTCCTAGGAGCCCCTACAGCTCACTGTCCGGTGATGGACAGTGTTGTCTGTAACGGGAGAACACTGTCCGGAGGCCGGCTGTTCTCTGAGAAGCTCCGGGCGCAAATAACCACAGATGTTGAGACGCCTTAAAAAAAAAAAAAAAAAAACAATACAATACGATACGCGGATTACGAATTGGATACCTCCACTTGTAAGTTATAAGACTATTCTACCATTATTATCACACTCTACTAACCTATCCCAGAGATCGTCTCACTATGAAAAAGTAAGTTTTCTGCAAATGTGTGTATATGTGTTGGGAACAGCTACCATAAATAAGATAAATCATAGATGTTCAAATTTAATCTTCTGTTTAATTATTGTCAGTGAACAAATATCGTTCAAAATCTGCTAATCCGAGGTGCGTCTTTAATGAATATTTAATGTATTTTTGTCACTCTATTTGTAATAGTTTTCTGGAATTGATTTCTAGGGGATTTGTGGCTTATGTTTGTCTGTCACATTGTCTCTACAAGATATTTTATGGTTCACCACCACTGTTATTTATTAAGGGCATCTGAATGAGTAAGAACAATGAATTTCAAGTATCAAGAAAATTTATCTGTAAGTTGGCATTCAGTTAATACATTAAGGGAAAGCTTAACACCGATATCCTGGGCAATATATTAATATTATATACGAATAAGCAGAAAATAGTGATATTTTGGAATAGTGCCATTTCTTTTCCCTAGTCCCGGAAAATTCCTCTTTTCAAGGCTTTTCATCATATGTTTTCAACACTTACCAAAATGATGGAAGCTTTAAAAATTAGTAAGCTTTTTACTTTCTCTTACTCCTAGTAAGAGGAAGTATTGTAATCGTGTCAAATTTTCGATATCGAGTTTTCACCGGAAATATCCGTTTTGAGGTCCCCTGAGTCCAAAAAAGTGGTTTTTAGCAAATGGTCTGTGTGTGTGTGTGTGTGTGTGTGTGTGTGTGTGTGTGTATGTGAACAGCATAGTTCAAAAACAAAAAACCGTAGAAAACTGAAACTTAATATTCTGCTTAGGTATCACCATGCGATCTGACTGTGCGTTATCTGTCAAAATTCCACAACCGGAAGTACCACTTTACTAGTTGACTTTTTTACTTTTTTGCGTTTTTCTCAAAAATGGCTCCAAGGATTTTCTTTAAACTTGATACATCAACTACATATACAAGGAGCTACAACTTTTATTTGAAACATTTCTCTGGGAAAATTGATTTAAGGGCCTTTCTGGTGGAGGGGTGGGGTTAGGTTACCCTCTAAAGTGTTATTTCAGGTTATTACACAATTCGGTCATTTAAATAATGTTAATTAAAATTAAATATGTTGTTGAAATTCCGAGTTTGAGAAAAATCGGAAAACCGGAAGTGCTTTTGTTTTAACACTTTACTAAATATGATTTTTTTCACTTTTTCGCGATTTTCTCAAAAATGGCCCCGACGATTTTCGTGAAACTACACATATAAACTAAACATTCAAAGATCTACAACTTTTATATAAAGCATTTCTCTGGGAAAATTCATTTAAGGGCACTTTTAGGAGAGGGGTAGGGTTACAACTTCCTCTAAAGTGATGTCATACTTGATTATACAACTCTATCATCCAAATGAAATTAATTAGAAATAAATAGTTGGCCAAAATTCCGGGTGTGAAGAAAATCAGTAAACTGGAAGTGCGCTTTTACTGAATAGTTTTTTTCAGTTTTCGACAAATTTCATTAAATTTGGTACACAAACTATAAAATTTGTCAATTATAATTTTGAGAACTGGAGTAAGAAAAAGGTGTGTGAGTGTTTCACACCAGATTTTTTTTTTTCTATGTCCTTAAATCATATAAAGGTCAAAGGATTCAGATTAATTTTTGTAAATTGCAAAGAATTGGCTGTGTGTAAAACACTGCCTCTGTTTGAAAATTATTGCAATATTTTAATACAAGGAAAATTACCAAAAAAAAAAAAAAAAAAATATTCTACATAATATGTTCAATGACCTACAGAACAGGAAACTGTGGCATAAAGCTTATTGTAGTCATATTTCCGGCCTGGACTCAACACTAATTTGTAGTTTGTTATTTGCTAGTATTTTAATTATTCAACTATATAAAACATATACTAGTAATTATATATTTGCATATAATTAAAATGTTCAAATAAAGAGAGGAGCAAATTTGTGCGGATGGAACCGATGGAAAGAGAAAATTTTGTTGAATCTGTGGAAACATTTATTATTTTCTATAATACTTGAATAATGTTAATGTTAACACTATTCCACAACAAAAAAAAATTTGGTGGAATAGTGTTTTCATTTTAATCTTTCGTGAATAAAAAACTTGTTTATTCATTAGAAATTAATATATTTTAATTTCACTCAAAGCACAGTGTTGCCATCTTTTTGCAAAATAAACAAATTTTAGGTTTGGAATAAAATTGCTAAAATACTTTTTAAAGTCAATAATGTTTTTAACTAACATATTTTTTATTTTTAAATTTTTCACATTATTATAAAAATAATAATAATAATCAGAAAAGAAAAGAAAATTTTGATGCTAACTTAACCTGTGAATATAACCTCCCCTTTTTGAACTTTCTCTAATCTATCTTTCTTTCTTATCTTATTTACATCCTTTTTACTTTCTCTTACTCCTAGTAAGAGGAAGTATTGTAATCGTGTCAAATTTCGATATCGAGTTTTCACCGGAAATATCCGTTTTGAGATCTCCTGAGTTCAAAAAATTAGTTGTTAGCAAATGGTCTGTGTGCGTGTGTGTGTGTATATGTGAACAGCATAGCTCAAAAACGAAAAACCGTAGAACGTTGAAACTTGGTATTCCGTTTATGCATCACCATGGCATCTGACAGTGGGTCATCTGTCAAAATTCCTTAGCCGGAAGTACCCATTTTACTGTTTTTTTTTTTTGTTTTTTTTGCGTTTTTCTCAAAAATGGCCCCGACGATTTTCTTCAAAATTGGTATATCAACTACATGCACAATGAGCTACAACTTTTATTTAAAATGTTTCTCTGGGAAAATTCATTTAAGGGCTTTTATGGGGGAGGAATGGGGTTAGGTTTTTATCTAAAGTGCTATTTCAGTTTATTAAACAATTCTATCATCTAAATAATGTTAATTAGAATTGAATATGTTGTTGAAATTCCGAGTTTCAAAAAAATCGGATAACCGGATGTGCGTTTACATTACTACTTTACTAAATGATTTTTTTTTTCACTTTTTCGCGAATTTATCAAAAATGTCTCCAATGATATTCTTGAAACTTCCAATATAAACGAAACATACAAAGATCTACAACTTTTATTTAAAACATTTCTTTGGGAAAATTCATTTAAGGGCACTTTTAGTGGGTGGGTGGGGGTGTGGTGAAAATGGGATGCTGTTTTCTGCTACGGCAACAGCAGGATACAGGAGATATACCACTAATTATTATCAGTTCATTAAAATAAGTAACTCATAGAAAACATTAATTATCTCAATCTTGTTATGGGGATGCGGCAGGTAGAAGCATTACAGTTTAAGAGGGCTCATTATGGTTGTGGAGACTGAAATGTTTGGGAGAGAGACGAAAGAATGAGCTCAGGAAGACATCTAGCTTTTTGCCTTCTTAGGAAATTGAGGAACAGGAACACAACGTTCCTAAAGAATGAACCCAAAACATTATTTACGCATTATAGAAGTCAAAATTCTGTAAAAAGGAACTGAAGACAATATAAAGAGCTCTGAAGATTTAATACAATCATTTTTAATTACAAGTGTAATCTCATTCTTGAATTTCCAAACGAATAAATAATTAAATACTAATTTAATTAAATAATTATTCTACATATTCATATTTTAATATTCAAAAATTGTTATTTAATCATTTAAGAATTTATACTGTTGCATGCAAATATAGAATACTTGGCTTTCAAATAAATTTATCATTTACCGATTATATTTCTCAGTTACAATCTCATTAGTTGAATTAATATTAAAATTATTACAAAAAATTAGTAGGAAACAAGTAAATGTAAACTAGGAAACTAGACATTGTGTAATATAAACTCAATTATAAACCAATTTGAAAGATAATTATGTACAGCAGATATAAACCTAGCAATTAAGTCCAAATAAAGCAGTATTGTGTTCGACCATATTTGAATACCAAATCACAATAAATTAATCAGACTGCTGAAGCTGTTCAATCTACAGGCTTCCCTCGCTCAGGGTCAACTATATCTTCTTTTTTTTTTACAATAAAACTTGAATTAAATGAAAAAATAGCCAGTATTAGTAAAAATTATTTAAAATAATGCTTTATTTTTATTGTTAGTTTGTAATATTAAAAAACTTAAAGAAATTTGGGAATTTTTTATAGATTAAGTATGGTCGGCTAACTACCAGAGATAAGAAAATTTGCCCCGGCTAGGTATGACTTTACTGATACTTGGCCCGAAAATCCTCAAGTTTATTCATGACAAAAATCGATTAGAATACGTATTCTGTTGTTTTGCATAGAACCATATACTTCTACAGAATTCTCTTCTAGTGACCGACAGACAACCCCCATTTAACGTGGATTCTAATTTTTCCTAAATTAACCACCAGTTGTATAAAATTATTGGTTATATAATGGAGTTGATGAGGAGAGAAATCGGGATTGATTAATTAGACGAAGTATGAAAACACTGTTATAATATAACTATAAGCTTACACAAACTGCACTGGACTTATAATGATTTTTATAGAATAAAGGGTAGATATATGACACGATGCGATGTATATGGTTGAATCTGATAGATCGATGTCTAGATCTCTCACTGGCTTCTCCCCACTCTAGCCTGCTTAAGTCAGAGAGTACCAGAGAAAGTCTGTTTTCTCTCGGTTGGGCTTGTGTTCTCTCTCTTGCCGTTACAGTTAGACCTTTCAGTCTCCGAAATCTTCATTACAGAGTTTCTAAATTCCAGAACATTCCTCTATATGTCGATTGGATGTATCTCATGGTAAAATTTTATATTATCCAGACTATCCTAACCAGACTGTCATCATCCTAGAAGCGTAGTTTTAACAAAAACGAGCTTGTTCAACAATATACAAACAATTTAAATAACTTTATCAACCAATGAGAATGTATGATACTTTACATAACAGACAATACAATATAAGAAAGCAGTTCACGGTATATAAAAATAAATTTAAATTTTATATGTTTAAGACTTGCTGGATAGTAAGAAAAATTCTCTCTTCTTCTGTATGTCCCGGATTCTTTTCAAGATAAATATATCTTTTAATGTTTGTTGTAAACATATGACCAACTTAAAATGGCCAGTCTTATTCTAGCGAAAATCTTGTGGTAAAAAATAGTAAAAAAAATAGAATACTCTGTTAAAAACAGAAGTATTTATTTAGCATCTACATACTTCTAATAAAAAATCTGATCTGAAACATTCACACAACTTTCTCTAATTCCAGTTTTCAAAATAGTAATCGACAAATTTTAGAGTTTGTGTACCAAATTTCATGAAATTCATTGGAGTTCGTCGAAAACTGAAAAAAAAAAATAAAAAAAGTAAAAGCGCACTTCCGCTTTACTAATTTTCTTGAAACTTGGAATTTTTTCTTCTAATTAATTTTGTTTGGATGGTAGAATTGTATAATCTATGACTCTGATAGCACTTTAGAGAAAAAAATAACCCCATCCCTCCACTAAAAGTCCCCTTAAATGAATTTTCCCAGAGAAATGTTTTAAATAAAAGTTTTAGCTCTTTGTATGTGTAATTGATATACCAAGTTCGCAAAAAAATCGCAAAAAATTAAAAAATAAAAAAAACTAGTAAAGAGGTACTTCCGGTTGAAGAATTTTGACAGATTACATACTGTCAGATCCTATGGTGACACCTAAACGGAATATCAAGTTTCAACTTTCTACGGGTTTTCGTTTTTGAGCTATACTGTTCACATACACACACACAGACTATTTGTAATGAAGAAACTCTAGCTGAAATGAAATTCAAGCTTGATAGTCGCTGCTAAAACAATCAGGCTGAGCAGTTAGCTATAGTTAAGCTTTAGATTGGGTAGACCAAAATTTAGGCTCTGGTCAAAATGTTAGCATTGCTACGGACAGTGTAGATTCAATAAGAAACGCCAGCAACCACCTTCCTCTAATAGAAAGAATAAGGTGCATCTTATCTAGACTCCAAAATCGTTGTCTCATCTCATTTACATGGGTGAAGGCTCATGCAGGAACGGCTGGAAATGAATTAGCGGATCAGTTGGCAAAGATGGCCTCTAGGGATTGCGACCTCGTCAGCAGTTTTTGCAGGTTTCCATTGTCACCAGCGTAGCTTGGCGAAATGGGAACAGCTATGGCATAGCTCAGTGACTGGCCAACTAACTAGGGATTTCTTTCCCTCTGTTTTAAGCCGTCTTCGTATGGACCACGTAGGAACTGATTTCAGATTCACCCAGCTCCTTTCCGGGCACGGAAAAATGGCTGCCTATTTACATCGACTAGACATTGTTTCAAACCCTGCATGTTCCTGCGATCGGATCTCGCCGCAGACTGTAGATCATTTGTTGTTTGAATGCCCAAGCATCCTTCCTCCAAGCAAGGCCTGTACTCCTGCAGCATCTAGTCACTCACGGCGTGCGCTGGCATCCTACAAAATCTATTTTACTACAGCCTCAATTGTTTTCTGAATTTGTAAAATTCATTGTTGAAATCTTCAAGTTTCTACAAAATTAGACTTTACATTTTCAACAATATTACCATACTAATACACACACTTTAACGTTTCTGATTCTGTCACTTTCATCTACGAAAACGAATATATTTAATATACCCATCAGTTACCGGAATTCATGTAGTACTCATATGAGTAGAGCATGATGTTATTCACACAAAAAAAAACAGGCCATTTGGTAAAAATCACTTAGTCAAAACGGATATTTCCGGTGAAAACTCGATATCGAAAATTTGACACGACTACAATACTTCCTCTTACTAGGGGAGTAAGAGAAAGTAAAAATTTTGTTTCTTAGTTTTAAACATTTTTTGCTACAAATTCCAAAAATATGGTTTTTTTTTTTTGTTTTTTTTTTGGCTCATAAAGTTTAAGGCACTTTGTAGCAATTATGTAATAATTACATTTTTATTTCTCTAATCGTTGTTAGAGGAAGTAAATATGTTGTCAAAATTCTGATTTTCATGAAAATCAATTGACAGGAAGTGCGTTTTTTACTGAAGTTATTTTCTACGATTTTGTCCATAAAAACACCATCCGGATTTCATTAAATTTGTTATACAGTATTATGAATACAGAGGTCTCGGAAAATTTTATTCCGAAAGAGTTTATTTAAAGAAGTTTTATTGGTGGAGGAATGTATGGTTTTTCTCGAAAAAGTCATATTATTAAGTTTAAATACTACAATCGATATAAAAATCGAAAACAACCAAACATTTAATAAAAATTATCAGTTTGAACGAAATTTGTCACATAAATCTTGTGACCTACAAATAGAGAAATTCGTGTGAGTGTTTCACACCAGATTTTTTTTTTTTTAATATAATTTATAAATAATAAATATATTTGGTTAATCTATTAATTTAGAAAAAAAAAGTCATATTTTAAATTACGTCTCTGTTTGTGAAAGCAAAATGCTTATCCATGTTTAATAAAGAAAATTTGTAGCAATAAACATTATATTTCTAGACGTCAGCAAAAATAATATTTATTTTTTTTATTAAAACAAAGTTTTTAAAATATTTATTTAATCTAAATATATTTAAAAATACTAACAGCTGATAGCTGATTCGAAAGCACTTGGTCATCTATCTGACAACAAGATAGGCACATATGTATGGCTGGTCTAGCTAAATAGCGCCTTTCTCAAGACATTCTAATATATTATGATTTCTCCACAAGAGTAACATGCCAAAACTACGATAAAATTATCTTCAAGAATTGGTTGGAAAAATACTAGGCCGTTGGGATTTGAAATTGTGGAGTTATGTGCTCTCGAATACGTAACAAAGATTTTATAGTTATTGGTGTTTATGTAAACAAGGGAACTGCATAATTTGCACAAATGAAAAAAACAAAAAAAAAAAAAAAAAAAACAAACAGAAAATTCATAATGGTTTTTCCCAGGGTTTGAAATCGATAATTAAAAATAAACAAATAAGAATCAAATCTGATCAAAATTTTTATCTGGCAATTTTAAAAATCATTTTATGATTTTTATCAAGAGTGATTTTTATTTGTGATCAACAGCTTAAAAAATCATAACTTGATCAATATTTCTGAGCAAAATCTTTTCGTTCAATAATAATGATCATTTGTGAGCAATATTTTTTAAAATCAGAAATAGAAATTTTGGTTGACAAAATTTACTTTTTTTTTCAATAGAAATGTTGGAAATCATTAACGACTGCTTATAGAAAGATAATTTATTTTGGAAATATACAATGTAAAGAAACAAAAAAAAAACAAAAGAATTAAAATATCTAATAATAGTAAATAAAAATGAAACCTTTTAGCTTTTATTATAAAAAAAAAATTGCTTCTGATAAAAACCTCAATCAAAAATAAATGTTGATGCACACTACTTTGAACAGGAAGAGTTTAGCTTCAAAATTAGTATCTTTTGCATGTGATCTGCTGTCAGCCTGGAGCGCAAATCACTGAGGATGTACTTCAGAGCTGAAAAGGCTCTTTCAACAGTAACCTGTGTTGCAGGAACGGCATGCACAATCAAAGCTAATTCACTAAGAATTCACTAAGAATATTCCATTATTTACATTTTCGTGAACAACATAGCAAATAGTGAGAAACAAGCATATTTTATTTTAATTTAGTCTGATTTTTATTTTTTGAGTGAAATTTTTTCGATCAAGAATTAATCATTATTTTTAATTGAAGAAAGTATCGCTCAGAGAGTGATCATTATTTTTAATGGAATAAAAAAAAACTCAAAAATTGATTTTATTTTTATTAATGAATCAGGCATGATTTTTAAATTTATTGATCAAAAATAATTATTATTTGATGATTTGTTGGAAAAAATAATTATCGATTTCAAACCCTGGCTTTTTCCTTTAAGCATGTGATACGAACAAAAATTGTTAATAAAATCTGTTATTCGAAAGTGTGACGTCACTTTAATGAACAGTTTTTCAACGATGTTTTTTTTTTTTTTTTTTTTTTTTTTTTTTTATTTATGGTTTAGAAAATCTGCTACAATGGCAATAAATTTATTTTCTCTTCCAGTAGTTAGAGAAAGTAAAGTGTTGAAAAATATTCCAAGGCCGAAAGTATTTGTTTAGTTTAATTCTAGTAGATGTAAATTGTTGTAGGGGATTATCGCGCTGCGACATGAAAGATCTATTGTGTACCCCGGAGCGTTTTCAATGCACTGCCGGCCTCCAAGCAGTGTTCTCTAGCTACAGACAACAGTACTCATCAAAGTGAGTACAGTGAGTTGTAGAGGGTCTTAGGAGAAGAAAATCTAAGGGCGACATGCTGGATTCGAAACCGGGACCCCCGCGTAGCTAGTCCAGAGTGCTACCACTGAGCTAATCCCTTCCCCCTTGGCTTATGCCAATTAACTAAGCGCGGAGACCCTATTTGTGCATTGTGTTTGTCCTTGCCTGTAAAGTGTATAGTGTATGTAGCACTTTAAGTATATTGTGTACTGTACCGTCGAAGTGCATGGAGTACTGAGCTGTGGAAACCCGTGGGGGGTCGCTACTCCCTAAGTAACTGCATGCAACAGATACTCCTTCCGGGCATTAATTCTAGTAAATTGAGTTTTCGTTTGATATTGATAGATAGACACATTGATATTTGTATCTTTTTCAAACACTCACACAACTTTCTCTAATTGTAAATATTATACATTTTTTTGTCCGTTTTTTTTTTTTTTAGTTTATTTATTGAATAAACAAAATCTATTAAAAATTAACAATAATTATTGTTACTGCCCACTTTTAATACTGTTAGCTTGAGAATCTATTATAATTTCCATTAATAATTTTACTCTCAACTTAAATCCTTCTAAAAGTCCCATCGGACTTGCATTACCTATAAATTAAGGAAGGTTGGAATTATACTTGTTTATCTAAATATGACTGCGTCTACTACTGTCCCAACACTATAGCAAAGTTGTAGAACTATAATCGAGTTATCTTATAATAAATTTTACGAATTTCTTTGTTTCAATCCAAGATATTTTGACATGAGATTATTTAGTGAAAATACTTTCTCATCTTACAGTAATAAGAGAAAATAAAATAAATAAATAAATAAAAAACTGTTGCAAATACGACTCTCACTTTGTCACTTTCCAACTTAAGAGAGGCCTCATCCTGGCACCATTAGCAGGCTCACAATGGAACTTTCAAGATCAGTGCATCTTATCGTCACTTAAAATGATACTGTTGATAAAGTAGATTGCAAAACGGTTTCACTGGTGATATTCAAATGCACTTTGAACTGTCTGGGATTTTTCGTTTTTTTTTTTTTTAATTAAGCTGGGTTTAAAACAAATATTTCTATTTAGAGTTCAGTTCGCTTCCGGCGGAAAAAATAATAAAATATTTGATCTCATATTTAACTATAACTAAATCTAACAATGCAAAGAAAAAAAGATGGCATTTACTAACATAAAAGTTGCAGATTTTTGATTTTGGAAGTCCAAAAACTAATATATAGAATAATAATAGAAACCCCCCCCCCCATTGTGAATTTTCATTGGTCACTTCAGGGAAGACGAATAGTTACACGCCGATTTATTGAAATTTTCTAAATCTTTTTAAAAATGATTATATTCATCAATTACACATTTATCAGTTTAATTTTAATTCAATATGTAACTTAATATATTCCGCCAAAGAATAGAGGAGAGAGCAAAACAAATTGTGAACCATAATTGTAAATAATTATAGGTGATAGAAAATTGCAGAAAAAGATCAAATTCAGAAAAATACATTGTCTCATCAATCCAAATAGATTCGTTTTTGTTAAAAAGTGAAATATTTAAAAAAAAAAAAATAGAAAAAAAGACAAAGAAGTAAAAATACTAAATTAATAAAACTAAATAATTACCTTAGATTGATAAGACGATGAAGGAAAAGCTGTCCAGTCCCCGAAGGGTTGTTCTTAGTTGCAACGCTGTTGGACAGTGTGATACTGTGGAATAGAAATGACCAGTGGACTTTACAATAGCTACACTACTGCCCCCTGCTTACACTTTCGGTCACTAGTACCAATAAATTCCAGCAACTTCAAACGCAATGTTGGGTCTATTAGCTGACGCTGTTGATCAGTAGATGAAACTCACAAATTCAATGTGTCACCCACTCTTTGGCTTTCTAATTGTTTCTTTTATCCCTACCACTTACCGTGATGTTTGTTATTATGCAATCACTACCATGTCACTGTCACTTGATTAACTCTTTAACCGCAACAATAACTGTTGCCCTCTTTCCACGAATTTCCAACATACTATTTCCTTCTTTTATACCAATTACATTAAAAAAGAAAATCTTAATTACTCTGATTCTTCAAGTATAACTTTAAAATTTAGTCTTTAAGAACTGTGAACTCAGGCTCAAAGAAATGATATTATTTTCCTTGAATAGTTTTTTGTTAAGACAAATATTAGTATTTCGATGTTGTTGGTTACTTGGTGAATAATTAGATCTTCACTTTTTACTTTCTCTGGCATTTGTAAGAGGTCAATAGCTTGCAATCAATAGTGTCAAATTTTCGAAATTAAGGTTTCACCGGAAATATCCGTTTTGAGGTCCCCTAAGTTCAAAGAAGTGGTTTTATAAAATGGTTTGTGCGCGCGCGTGTGTGTGTATGTGAACAGCATAGCTCAAAAACGAAAAACCGTAGAAAGTTCAAACTTGATATTCCGTTTAGGCATCACCATGGAATCCGACAGTAGGTCATCTGTCATAATTCCTCAACCGGAAGTACCACTTTACTGATTGATTTTTTTTTCACTTTTTTTGTAATTTTCTCAAAAATAGCTCCGACGATTTTCTTTAAACTAGGCTATATGAACTACACATACAAAGATCTACAATTTTTATTTGAAACATTTCTCCGGGAAGATTCATTTAAGGGCACTTTAGGGGGGGGGGTTAGGTTTTTACCTAAAATGCTATTTCAGTTTATTAGACAATTCTGTCATTTAAATAGAGAGAATTCTTTATTGTAAAAAAACAAATTTACAAAAGTGGAGCTGTTTAATTACATTTAGTTGCTAAAACACAGCATACTAATCAATCATGAGACATTTGGAGACTAATAAAGACATTGATGTTATTAATGTTATGTACAATGTATTTGTCCAAGTTAAGATATACATGAGTAGTAATTAGAATTAAAACAAATCAATCCACCCTTTGTGCATACTAGCTGTAAATATGGTTACAGACTATAGCTAGCATGTCCAACAAAATTCCCTCAACCAGTGGAGTCAGTTTGGTCGGTTCAATGCCGATTTCGTCAACAAATTGAGAAGTCTTTTTTGGGATTGCTCCTCTCGAGCCGAACCATAACCCTCGGACTTCAAAGTCCCTCTCTCCAAATCTCTCTCTATATTTCTCACGGAAATATTTGATACACATCTCGTATATCTTCTTCTTTTCCGCTGCTACATTGGCTGCTTGATCTTTGTCATTGCTTTCATAGCGAACTGTCGGATCTATATGGACTCGCTTACTATTCTCCTCGAAAGCAATTATGTCAGCGTATCGTGACGAGCCGTCGTCGTCTATTCCATATACCTCCTCAAAACAGGTGTACCGTTTCTCCTTCAACAGATCCATGGTGGGCATGCTTCACCCTATGATGACGCCTTGTCACCAGAAGCATGTTATGAGGACAGTTTCCCAGCACATGGGCTGGTGTTTCGTTCTTTTAAAATTAAATGTGTTGTGGAAATTCCGAGTTTGAAAAAATCAAAAGACCGGAAGTGCCTTTTTAGTAAGAAGTAGTTTTCAGTTTTCTGCTATTTTCTCTAAAAAGAATACCATTAAACATGGTATGTGAACAACATATATAAAAAGCTACAACTTTTATTTGTAACATTTCTTCTGGTAAAGTCATTTAAGGGTTTTTTCTTTTTTGGAGAAGGATGGGGTTATGTTTTTCTCTAAAGTCCTATCGTAGTTTCAGACATTTTCTGTGAGAGCATGCTTCTTTTTGTGGTCATCGACCGGTTTCAGGCGTTCGCCCATCATCAGGATGTTTTTTTCAAACAGTGTAATAACATAGACATTGCACAGAGCAAGTACAGTTGAGACACTCAGTTGTCTCAGATGCTTTCCAGCTCTGCGGAACCAACCACAACTGCTATTGTAGTCGATTATAAAATCTACCATCCAAACTAAATTAATTAGAAATAAATAAATGACCAAAATTGCGAGTTTCCAGAAAATCTGTAAACCGGAAGTGCGTTTTTACTGAACGGTTTTTTCAAGTTTTGCGATTTTCTCCATAAAAACACCGGCGAATTTCGTTAAATTTGTTATACTAACTATAAAATTTTGAAAACTAGAGTAAGAGAAAGTTTTATGAGAATATCACAGCATTTTGTTTTTTTTTTTTTAAATTATAAGGCACGTCAAAATCTGTAGTCATTGGCACCCGAAGCCTTCACAGTGCATTGTCTGCCTCAGTCATTGTTCTCTCGTTACAAACGACACTCCCATCACTGGATCTGCTGTAAACATTTTTAGGGCGAGAAAATTTAAAGGCAGCACTGTCGGTCTGCACGTTCCGAATCCAGCGCTAAGCATTACTGAGCTAAGCCCGTACTGTGTGTGCGCGTGTGTATATATGTCTGTCTGTGTGAACACAATATTTTAGAAACGTAAAGTCGATTAATTGAGAGACTCCCATCATATAACATGTTAAGGGTAATTTGCATAAAGTCCGAGATTGTAGCCAGACATCACCCACACAATAAAATAACACCATCATTGACATATGTTTCATACGTTTGTACGTAGAATCCTGGTAAATTCATCCTGGTTTACAGTTCATCCATGACAACACACGATAGCTCTGGCGAGAGACAACGTTGAGGGTGGGTTGAGGGAGGTTTAAGACACAGCATCAAAACGAAATTATTTCCTTTTGCCAATGTCTAAGTATTGTAGGTAAGAATTGGGGGATTATTCCTAACTGATGTTTTGGATTTATTGTGTGTTAATTAAACTTAGGTTGCTAAATGGCGAGGTGGCGTAGCATTGAGATAAGATCCGTTAGACTGCTGCTTGAGTATATTCAATGGTTGCCTTGTTTGGCGGTGACCGATGCGATACGGACCTTGCCAACAAATGCTATGGAGACTTTGTTAGTAGGTACTTTGGGAGAAACCTTTCAGTTCCTACAGAAACTCCCCCCCCCCAAAAATCAATGTTTCAAATAAAAGTTACAGGTATTTATGTAAGAAGGATAGTATAAGAAGCTTAAAGAAAACCGTTGGAGCAGTTTTCGAGAAAATCCTGAAAAACTGAAAAAAAAAAAAACATTCAGTAAAGTGGCACTTCCGGTTGATAAATTTTAGCCACAACCTTCTTGTGAGATGTGATCTCAGTATCTACATGGAATGTCAAGTCTGAACTTCCTGTGACTTTTTATTTTTGAGATATTTCGTTCACACACACAAACACGCACACAGAACATTCAGTAAAAACCAATTTTTCGGGAATTCGTTTACGGGAACTCAAAACATATATTTCCGGTGAAAACTCAATTTCGAACAATTGGCACTATCTTAACAGTCAGCGAAATAGAAGAATGAAGCAAGTTTCATTGTTATAACTAGAGAAGGTTATAAACAAAGTAGGTAAATATTAGCAGTAAGACCATGCCGCCAAAATAAACCATTTGGTTTCCTAGGTAACGAACAACCAAACAGATATGTGATTATGCAAATCACATAATTTATGTGAATGTAGTATATGTACGATGTTTTGGTACTCGTTAAAACGTTTTCAATCTCCTAAAACTGAAAAAAAAAATTCAGTATGTTTCACTACCGGTTGACAGATTTGAAGAAATCGTAGGTTGATTCATTGGTGATGATTTCTAAAGAAATATCAAGTGTGAATATTTTGTTGTTGTGACAGTTTCGACACCATAGGAAGGCAATCGTTCTCCAAACATGTATTTCCGGTGAATGCTTACTTTGAAAAATTTGACAAGCTCACAGTATCTCATCTTTCAGCAGTAAGAGAAAGTAAAAAGAGTATCCTGAGAGATCCAAAAATAATAAATCCTTTATTGATTAAAAAAACAAAATCTGCTGTGAAACACTCATACGATTTATTGCAGTTCTCACAGTTTTATTATTTTTTCTTTTTTAATTTAAGGCGCGTCAACATCTATGGTCATTGGCGCCTGTAGCCTACTGCAGACAACACTGTCCATCACCGGGCAGTGAGTTGTAGAGCTCCTAGGAAGAAAAAATATAAGGGCTGCACAGCTGGACTCGAACCCGGGTCCTCCGCATGGGAGTCCAGTACGCTAACCACTTAGCTATTCCATTCCCCAGTTTTAGTTGACACATATTTTTCAAATTCGGCATTTTTATTTAAAAAAAATGTTTATTACCCTTAATGTAATAGAGTGATAAAACTAATTTATTTTATTTCATTTCCAGAATAAATATTTAATTATTTCCAAACTTTGTAGAATGCACTGTTTACTTTTATATTGATATTTTTTTTTATTTATTCATACAAACTTTTAAGTTATATTTCCTTTTTTTTGTTTATATTTTTTATTTTTATTCATCTGTAACTTTTCTTTTTCTTAGGCAACTAACCTCTGACGTTCGAAAGAAGATTTCTTAGTATTATATTTTGTCTTCTAATTGAATAATACAAACTATTATTATTATTATTATTATTACTTTTTTTTAACCTCAGTAATATACTGGATAAGATGTACGGGGTGAATCCAAGCACATTATTATTCATTGTTCGTTCAAGAATTTCCGGACAATATGGCACTTGTTTAACACGATTGCTTTCTGGAGGACCATATAAATACATTTTTCGGTCCAATTCCAGAGTGGCTATAATAAATAAATAAAGCCTTTATTGATTCCTTCAAATATACAAAATAATCAGATAAAAAATACAAATAAAATTTAAAAATTCAGATAAAATTTACTATTTAATTTTTTTTGGAAACTAGGCCTAATGTTGGGCAAAGGCCTCTCCCAGGTGCGCCCATTTCTCCCTATCTTCATCCAATTCTCTCCTGAAACCTTTACAATGTCTTCTTTCTATCTCATATTTTGGCGTCCTACTTTTCTTATTCCCCACCTTGGAACTCACTTGGTTAAGGTTTTTGTCCATCTTCCATCTATTAGTCTTGCAATGTGACCACCAGCCCATTTCCATTTTAGTTGTTTGATTATCTTCATCACATCATCAAATCTTGTTGTGTGTCTTATTATTTTATTCTTTATTTTTTGAAGTCTACTTATATTAAGTAGATTTCTCTCTATTACAGACTGGGTAGAAGTTATTTTCTTTACTACTTTTCGTGTGATGGACCAAATTTGGGAACCATAGGTTAGCGTCGGAAAAAACAACTCTTGTCAATTTTTATTTTATTCGCTAAACTCACCTTATTATTTTTTAAAATAAACTTTAGTGACTAGTATTTCATACAGGCGACAGCACATCTTCTTTTTGCTTCCTTTTCGCTTATTTCTTTAAATGAGATAAGCTGCCCCAGATAGATAACATCTTGGTTCCAGTTCAATTTGCGGCCTTCTATCCACTTCTTTTCTATTAGTTAAGAGGTGTGTCTTTCCAGGGTTTCTACTGAGACCGGCTTTCTTGCTTACATCTGTAAGGCTGCGTAACATGAATTTTAATTCTTCAGAGGTCTTAAAAATTAGTAGAATTTCATCGGCAAAGCGTAAATGGTTTATATATTTATCTTCTACTCTTATACCTAATTTACTCCAATTTAGCTGTTGAAAAATTTCTTGCAAAGCTGCGTTGAAGAAAAGGGGGAAAGCAGATCCCCTTGTTTAACACCTTTTTGTAACCTAAAGTATCGTCCGGTTTTATTCTTGCATAGTTATTTTGGTATATGTTTTTAATTAAATTGATACTTTGAGATGGTAGACCTTGTTTCTGTAGGGCATTGAAGAGGAAGGTGTGATCCAAAGAATCAAATGCTTTGGTGAAGTCGACAAAGGCCAGGTAGAGTCCAATTTGAAATTCTTCACACTTCTCTATCAATTGGTTTAGCACTTGAAGATTATCTAAGGTAGAGTATCCACTTCGGAAACCTGCTTGTTCAATGGGCTGATATATATCTAAAAGTGGTTGGATTCTATTTTGGATGAGTTTCATAAAGACCTTACCAATACACGATGTGAGGCTAATGGGCCGGTAATTATTTATATCGTGGGAATCGCCTTTTTTATGTAGTAGAATTATATCTGCCCTCTGCCATTGTATAGGTATTGTTTGTTCTTGTAGAATTCTATTGAATAGCGCCACTAGCTCTTCCATTAAATTTGGGGCTATCGTTTTTATCATTTCATTTGTAATACGGTCTTACCTGGCGTTTTATCTTTTTTTAGTGTTTTCAGAACTTCGATAACTTCCTTGTTCTGAAAGGCAGATACTTCTTGGCAGTCTCTTCCACTTTGTTGGCATAAGATGTTCCATCTGTACAACTGTATAGTTCTTCTTAGAATTCTGTAGCTCTGTTCATAATATTTCCCCTATTGGTTTGTATTTTCCCACTATTATCTTTAAATTAAAAAGATAATAGAGTAGCTATACTTTCGTGCAATTCATGAGGCACTATCCCGGTTGCCAAGAGGACTACGGGTACTACTCAGACAGGGACTTCCCGCAGTGTCTTTATTTCGGACCCAAGCTCTGCCGTACTTCCGCTTTTTTGCCGCCATTACTTATAGGAGGTTGTTGGTATTCGGAACTGCAATGTCCACCAACGATACTGCCCTCCTCTCCTTCTCATAAAGCAGAATATCGGGTCGGTTGTGATTGACTGTTCTGTCAGTGATTACTGTCCGGTCGTAGAACAGTCTGCAACTATTAGACTCCAGTACGACACTTTCCTCAAACAAACCAGTCTTGAGAGCAAGTTTCCCATGTATTTATCAGGGCCAATTGATTGTGCCGGTAGAGGTAGTCAGACTGCGCCAACATTTCGCATGAACTTATTATATGCTGGATGGTTTCCGACTTCTGGTGACACAGTCTACATCTATCATCCAACATTCCAGGCACCTCTTGGTCCTACATAGCTGTCATTAGACCCTCCGCTCGGCAAGAGGTCACCACAGCTGAGCCAGGCGTTCGACGCACGTTTGTCGACAAATGATAGGCTCAGATCGTGTGGGTTCGGCCATGAAGTGACATGCTCTTCCATGTTTCTATTTTGTTGGGGTCTTCAGTGTTAGATTCCGTGCCACTTTGCTCTGGCTCACTTAAGTTTACTGGCGTCAGGCTAGTATCAGCCTCACATACGCTACTATTATTATTTATTTTTTTCCCGGCTAATGACTACGATGGTCATTAGCGCCTATTATTATTATTATTTTATTATTATTAGTGATGAAACTCTATATTATACATTAAAATATCACACTTTTGAACTAAATCTTACAATGAAGATTCCGAAAAACTTTTAAAAAATCATTGTTCCAAAAAAAAAAGTTTCAAATATAATAAAAGCAGAGTTTAAGTTTTTCAAGAAAATCGTAAAAACAAATTCTCATTTCTGATTGGCCTATTTTCTTGAATGTAGAAATTTTAACAACGCATTTAAATGTTTTCATGATAGTTGAACTGTAAATTCAATTAAAAATGCAATTAGAAGGAAGCTTAACTTCACACTTCTCCCACTCCCCCCCCAACGCTGAAATAAAAGTAATAGATCTATACATAAAGAGGAAAAGTGTATAATAGATACGTGTGTATCTGTGTAGGTAGTTAGGGAGTAAGATAGATTTATAGCATACAAAGTTAAAAGAAAATCGTTTAAGCCGTTTTCTGGGGGGGGAAAAAAAAATCTGGCGTAAAACACTCACACAACTCTCTCTTACTTGCAGTAAGTTTACAAAATTGTAACTCACAAATTTTATAGTTAGTATACCAAATTTAATGAAATTCGCCCGGTATTTTTATGGAGAAAATGATGCAAATCTGAAAAAATGTTCAAAAAAAAAAAAAAAAAAAAAAAAAACGCCCCTCCGATTTAATAATTTTCTTGAAACTTCGGAATTTTGGCAATCTATTTATTTCTAATTAATTTTATTTAAATGGTTAGTATTGTACAATCAATTAAGATAGCACTTTGGAGGCAAACAAACGCTATCTCTCCCTTCCAAAAGCCGACTTTACCCGACTTTACCCGAAGAAATGTTTCAAATAAACATTTATAGCTCATTAATAGTAGAAACTTTTCATTAAAAACTCCTTTTCGATCATTCAATTTTCTTCAAACTCGTGATTCTAACAACACATTTAATTCTAAGTAATATTATTTGTAAGATGATAAAATTGTATAATCAACTGAATTAGCACTTTACAGGGAAATCTAAGCCCACCCCTCCGCCAGATATGCTTTTAAATGAGTTTTTGTTGGATAAATATTTCAAATAAAAGTTTGTATATGTAGTTGATATAAGAAGTTTTACAAAAAAAAAATTGTTGGAGCTATTTTCGAGAAAATTCGTGTATTTCCGGTGAGAATTCGATATCGAAAATTGGACACGATTACATTATTTCCTCTTACTAGCAGTAAGAGGAAGTAATATAATGGCATTGTATTTCCGACTGATGGATTTTTTTTTGACTTGATGGACGAAGCCTTCGTTCCAAACTCTCTTGTGATACTAAAACGGGATATCAAGTTTGGGCTTTTGGAATTTTTCATTTCGCTTTGATCTTTCATTTCTTCTTCTTGCAACAAGTATAAATATTGATGTGGTTAGAATAACAAAATATCGCCGCCTTTATGTATCTGTTCGGTCGGCTCCCTTTGAGGGATTAACTCTGCCTCGATATTTTAACTTGGTAATTTTCCCACGCCTGCCTCTCTTACGCGCCTACTCCGCCCGTGCGTGCGTACGCGTTAATCCGCTTGCCTTTGAAATAATTTCATCGCCCGCATATTTCCCACGCTTCCCCGCATTTTCGCTCTCTCTCTGTTTTTGGTGGTGGGATTGCCGGCACCTTTCATCTTCGGACTGCGCGCGTTATTTCCGTTTCCCTTACCCTTCAAACCTTCTGTATTCCTCAAAAACTTAACTTCACTTCTCTTCTGTGCATCGTCTGGTCAACAGTGTATTGTGCCGTTCTCTTCTCTGTCGCCCGTCTAGTTGACCTCAGTTACCGCTTCTTCTTCTGTGGTGTACTGTTCGTCCAGCTCTCGCCTGTGCAACGTGTACTTCCGCTTCTTTCTAAGCAGTTAGTCGTGAGTGTAAAATTCGCCTTATATTGATTCGCCGATTCGCGCCTTTCGATAACGAATTAATATTCGTTATCTTCTTGAGATACAAGTCGCGTCTTTCCTCGCTAACCTCTGGAGAATCAGTCACCTTCCGCGCCTGGGCTCTTCTAATACCACCAGCCGTTATCAACAACAGCGTCATCAGCTTACACGGAGCACTCTCACTCCCTTCCTTTCACCTGAGATCCTTTCTTTCCCACACACACACACGCCCACACAAATACACGTACACGCCACAGCTTCCTCGACCGTTCACCTATCGTCGCAGCTTCGCCGCTTGCGCATTCAGCTTCACCACTCCCCAGGTAAGTCGCAGCTTCTTCCTTTGCATCTCATTTTTATTTTAATTTTATTTATTTATTTTTTTTTGTATTTCACTTCTTGGCGTACGTTCGCCCTCGCTCCTTGGGTGTCTGCCGCGCAGACATTTTTGGTCCTCCGGGCCGGATTCCGCATCCGGTGGTTAGTTCGCCATCTTTACCATGCCCCGTAAGACGCCTCCCCCCGTCAGCGCCCAGCTGTCGTCTGTCGTCTTTGACAGACTGGTCAAAGAAGCTACGGAAGTGCTCCAGCAGCTTCTGGACGCCCTCTTCGCCAAACGGAAGAGTAACCAACTCTCCCCCCAATGCGCTTTGGGCATCAACGCCTGGCAGAAGAGGAATTTTCCGCGTTCCTCCAACGGACGGAGCCCTACCTTCAGGCCTCCAAGCTACCAGGCGACATGTCCGAGGAACGTCTCCTAGCCATGCGTCGGCAACTCCGCGCCCTGTATCACGAAGTGCAGCTTGCACTGTCCGAGTTCTTGTGTCCTCCCGCCTCCGCCTCCGCTTCCGTACCTTCCACTTCCTCTGCCTCCCGTCTTACAGTTATTCCCGTTCCCACCTTCTCCGGCGATATCTGTCGCTGGGGGGGAATTTCGCGCCTTATTTCAATCGATCGTCATCGACCAGACGTCGCTTTCCGATATCGATCGCCTGCACTATCTTCATGGGGTGCTAGAGGGCCCCCCCGCGCCATCATCGCCAATATCCCGTTAGTGGACGGTCAATTCGATCGCGCCTGGCACGCTCTGTGCACGGCGTTGATAACCGCCGGCACTTTGCCGAAACCCTCCTACAGCGCCTCCTCGAGGTTCCTTCCGGCACCCCCCTTTCGTCTGTCCAGAGCCTGGAACGGAAACCAGCAGCCATTGAGAAGGTTCTGGACACCTATGACGATAGATCCTGACGCGCCTTAAAAAAAAAAGGAATGTCAAATTCTGTATCATTTTCTTTTCTTTGAATAAGAAATATTATTAGTATTACAATTTTATTTGTTGTTATTATTTATGTACTCTTCATTCTTCAATTTGCCAAAAATGTTAATATAGCATACTTGATTGAGTGGCACTCTAGCCGCTTTGCTGTTCCCAGGAATTCTCATATTTTTATTTAGTAGAGTCTAGTATATTTGGCTTTACTTGCCATCAGTTTTAGTTTTACTTTAGAACCACGACGCCCAGTAAATTATAAATATAAAATGTAGTAGTTACAAAGGTTAAATTAACGATGTTAAATAAACGAATGCCCTTTTGTTATAGGTTGGTGAACTTGGCCGGGCATTATGTTACTATTCTATATGAATGATGTAACTGTTAGATCGCGTGTATATCACACTAAATCCCATAGAGAAAGGTTAAACCAATCCTATCATCATTCTTGTACTTAAAGCCGTTCTTATCTTAACTTATAATTAACAAAGAAAATACATGCTTTATTAATAAAATGAAAAACCCGTTTTTATCTCCATTTTTGTTCTTTTCGTTTCTTTACTTTCTCCTACTCCCTAGTGAGAGGAAGTATTGCGAACGTGGCAAATTATCGAAATTGAGTTTTCACCGGAAATATATGTTTCCAGGTCCCTTGAATAAGAAAAACAAATGTTTTTAGTTTATAGTGGGCAAAAATATCATAAAAACTATAAATTGCATGAAGCTCAAGCTTTTCGTTCAGATGCCATTTGATAACACTTAGGTTTCGGTGAATATTTGTCAAGTGGAAATACGAATTTACTGATTTCTAGTTTCACTTACTCCTAGTAAGAGGTGTGAGTGTGAGTGTGTATGTGAACAGCATAGCTCAAAAACGAAAAATCACAGAAAGTTCAAACTTGATATTCCGTTTAGCTATCACCATTGACCGAAGCAAGTTGTCTGTCAAAATTCCTCAGTCGGAATCAACACGATACTGAATGTTCTTTTTTTTTCACTTTTTTGCAATTTGCTCTAAATAGCTCCAATGATTTTCTTTAAATTTCGCATATTAAATGTACAGATAAAGGATTATCACTTAAAATTACCCAAACGGAATATCAAGTTTGAGGAACTGCGCTTTTTCGTTTTTAAGATATTTTGTTTACAAACACACACATACACACATCATTCGGTAAAAACATTTTTCCGCTACTCAGGAGACCTCCAAAACATGTATTTCAAGTGAAAATTTGATTTTGAAATTTAAGACTATCGCAATACTTCTTCTTACTAGTAGTAAGAGAAAGTAAAAAAAAAATGACAGATTCCATAGAAATAGACTTCATAATAGAAATGCTTGGAACAGATTTTCAGCCAATTTGTTGACTTCTTAGTTGAAAATGTGGACAAGGACTGTATTATGATTGCATTTTTGGAACAATGCAATGGTTCAGATTTTGTCCGTTAATGATATAAGTAACCAAATCTCATGTAATTATTATTATTATCATCATTATTTATGTAAGAGCCTATTTTGATGTATTACAATTACATCAAACCATCCTTATCAGTTTAATACAAACTTGGAATTTTAATGTAATTATAAACTTGCTAAATATTTATTTATTTAATCTACAAATGTTTATAAAATAAAAATAATAGTCAGAATTAGAATAATTTTGAATTATGATATGCCTTATACATTTCTGTGACACAAGAAGGTTAAAAATACATTTATTACATTTTTTTAATGAAAACAATAAAGTAATTGATACAGAAAGTATATTAAATTATATATTTAAATATTCATTCGATTTTGCAAAGCTTATTGTAGAAATGGATTCGATTCACGGTTTTAGCCTAGGATTTTATTTGTTGCATTAATGTGAAAAATTTAGTAAAGAATGTTTGCGATTTGCCTCCGTCCAAAACCTGATCGGATTGCTGGACGTAAAAATAAAAAATAGGCTTTTATTCGACATTATCTTTCTAGAATTATTATGACTTAGAATTTTCTACAGATTTCAGCATTAAAGGCAATTAGTAATGTCTTTAATGGTATAAAGTTGAGGAACTTTATAGCGGGCTGAGTAAGATATATCATAAAAATTATAACTAAAAATTCCACTTCTTTTCGAAAATTCTTCAAATAAAAAAGAATGAGCTCTATATATCTAGTAGATAGGATTTACAATTAAAGAAAACATTATTATAATGTTTTTAAATAGCGATAAACTGAGAAATAATTCAAAAACTGATGAGTACCTAAGATTGATCAGTTCTGATCGGATTTTTGAAAATTGTATTTCGCTTTTTGCTCTTCACACTAACCAGTTTTTTAAGGACTTTTGTTTTTATAAAGGCTTTTGTTTTCAATGGCCAGAGAAAGTCTGAAAAATTAAAAATTAATGGTATTCTTTTTGGGTACCATCAATTCTATTTGGTATTCTTTAAGTGCTCTCTTTTCAAGGTTGTGGAAACATTATTGTATGAATATACAGGGTAACAATTTTAAACTCACCTCCGTGTCTTGGGTGGTACGCCAGATAGAAAAAAGCAAATCCAATGAATTATCCTACCTAATTTTTTCATTTCAAATTGGACCACATTTTTGTTTGTAACGGATTGTAATTAGATTTTATATTCCATGAAAAATGGACAAATTGAACGAGAAGAATCCGATGATATTCGCTTGTTATTCAATTTTCAAATTAGAGATATTTTTGTTTAACTTTCTTGAATTTATTCTTGGGTTTTTTTTATTTTTGTTTTGAAATATTGTAGTACATTTACTTATTTATTGTAGTATATTTACAATAATAAACTACTATTATTAGTAGTCAGATAGAGAGAAACAAATAATAACTAATTCGCCAGTGAGATGGCTCATTATACTAAAGAAGAAGAAAAGTTAAAAAAATGTATGACATTTTTAATCTATCTTGGTGTAGGATTCGTGAAGCTGTAATGAAGATATGCTGTACTCTACCTGAGAGAACTTATTTACATTGGTCGACAATTCTACATGTAATACGCAGATTTCGTACTACTCGCTCAGTAAGGACTGCATAACTGAGAAGTCACCGGAAAACAGTACGAACTACTTTTGATGCTGAGCTTGACTTATTGTTGAATGTAAGAGAAAATCCTATTTCATCTCTTTGTAAAATTAGCAGGATTTTAAATATGAAGAGAGAGAAAGCAATAACTTACCGCATTCATGTATGCGGCCTGAAGATCTTGTGTGTAGATAAAATTATTTAGTTATAGCAAAAATGGAATTGTTGTTAAATAATGATCTGATATTTTAAATATTACGAATAATGGTCCGTATTTTTGCAATTTTTAACGCAGATATCTCTATTTCTTAAGTGAAGTTCTCTCAGATCTGCTTGTAAATGTCCCCGCTAGAATGATGACAAATGATATACTTTCTGCAAGATAGGTGTCTAGCTCATAGCGAGGATTGTAAGGCGTAATCTAGATCGCACTTACCGGGCAAATGGATTAGCGTGCACGGTCCTATTCAGTGGCTCTCCCTCCCTCCAGACGTGACGCTTCTGGATTACATCCTCTGCGGATATCTAAAAAAAAATTGGACCACAATCTAAACCCTGTCACTATTGTAGAAAGACTTGAAGAAAGAATTTTGCGAAGCAATCCATCCTGATTCTGCAAGGAGTGCAATCAATGAAAACTGGACAAAAGGGCGTGTTTGTGATTATTTAATTACGGACTCCATTTTGAAAAACTAAGTGAGTACGTTATTGACCACAAATTAAAAAAATAATGTGAAATAATAGTAACTAGTAGGAGAATTTTTATATATTCAAAATTGAATATCTCAGTGAATATTCAAGGATTTTTCTCGTTCAACATCCACATTTGATGAAAAAAAAAATCTACTGTTTGAATTCGTTAATAAATATGTGATCCATTCTGAAATAAGGAAATTGGTTTTGAAATTTCTTATTACTGCAGCTTAAAAAAATGGGGGGTGAAGTAGATCGCTTCCACTTGAAGTAGTGCCCCTGGAAACGCAGTGTAGTGGGCTAAACGGTCTACAACCTACGTTGACGGTTACGGGTCATGCAGTATGGATGATGGCGAAAGAACTCTCTCATTTGGGTCAACGCAGCTCTGAAGATTCAGTTAGAAGACCTACTACGAATGGGTGGAAGAGACTCATCAGCCTTGGTGACGGCAACTCTTCTAGAAGTAGAGCACTCCGAATTCAAGCTCCTGGTCCTCCAGAATGGAGGTTGGACGCAGGCTAACGACGCTGTCCCAGAAAAAGCAACTTGTTACAAATCCTCAAGAAAAAGAAAACCGAACGAATTTAAGGACACATTTAAGGCTAGGAAAAGGACATGGCTTAGGAATGTTCGTTTGAGCGAGAGCAAGCAGAGCATTAGAACGAGAATTTGTGAACTAAAAGAGGTCGATATTGCAGCTCTGCAGGAGATCCGATCAGCTTCCCAGTTATGATAAAGATAGTTCTGGGTGATTGGAATGCCAGAATTGGGAAAGAAGAGCTTTCATACCAATGATATGCAAACATAGTAAGCATAATTTAACCAGTGATATAAGGCTTATTGATGTCGTTACCACTAAAAGTAAGTAGTACTTGTTTCCCACACAAGGAAATTCACAAAGAGACTTGAGAAGCTCCAGATGGAAGAACGCGGAATCAGATAGATCATTAACTGATCGAGAAAAGGCATGCGACAAATATTTGCGATGTTAAAAGATATAGAAGGGCTCAATATAGCTCACATCATTTCCTTGTAAAAGCAAAGTACGGGCAGAAGTTGACGATAAAAAAAAGGAAGAACATTGGGACAGACGAGATTTAATTTTGGTAGACCGAAGATAGATGTAGTTGAAGAGAGAGGTGGAAGGCAAGATACTAGCATCAAGTGTGGCCTTGGAAATCGAAGAGAGACGGGATAGACTTAAGAGTATCATTAATATTTAGCTGAGAAAGTTGTAGAGAGAATGAAAAGTGGAGAAAAAAGTGACTGGTGTACCAAGAGTATATAACGGCAGTGAAAGAGAATAATGAAGCTCGTAAGAAGTTACTGTAGAGAAGGACTATGTGAACGCCGAAGAATATGCTAGAACAAGGAAAGCTGCGAAAAAGCTGTACAGTCAGCAAAAGAAACAAAAGGAGAGAGTAAAAATAATACAATTGGAAGATGATTTCCAGTTAATAGAACTAGTAAGTTTTATAAGGGTATGAAAGAAATTAGAGCGGTTTCCAAGCTGAGATGAGCAGGGAAACAAGGTGGGTAATCGAGAATAAATTAGAGGTATGGGTGCGGCATTTCCGGCGTCTGCTTATCTCCTCAGAAGAATTAGCCATGGGAATAGAAACAGAAATAAATAATTGGGGTGACCATGTTGATGACGAAGAAATACCCTCGGAAAAAGAAGGCCTTGATGAAGTAATAATGCCATTAAAAGACTACAAGGCGCCCGGCATAGACGGGATACATGCAGAATTCCTTTAATACGGAGCAGACAACCCAGTGGAACTGGTTCACTTGCTCATTTGGGATATATGTATCAATGAAAAGATGCCAAGCGAATGAAGTAAGGCAACCTTGTGTCCGAACTATAAAAAAGGGGATAAGTTGGATTCCAAGAATTACAGAGGTATAGCGCTCCTCCCAGTGATATATAAGGTTTGATCAATTGCCATCAACAAACGCTTGGTAAAAAGGGTTGAGCACTTCCTTGGTGAATACATAAGTGCACGAGGAAGGAGTCGTAACGAGAAGTCACTCGTTAACCATACATTCTCTTATAGGCAAATGTTAGAGAAGCCCAACGAAATTAATATGGATCTACATCACTTATTTATAGGTTTAAATAGGCATATGACAGTGTGAATAGTAAAAAGCTTTAACCGATGTAAGGGCGCCTGGCTAGGTAATTATCAAGTTAGGCTAATAGGTATGAAGTACTCTTACAGGAATTTGGCAAAACACGAGATACCATATCAAAGTACAAAACACACTGTCTGAGGACTTCAAAGTAGATATAGGCCCAAGGTAAGGCCTATATCTTTTAATCTCTGTTTAGAACAAGCAGTGCGGGCCATTAGAACGAACCCCGGCGGCACCATTCACAACAGATTAGCGCAACACCTGGCCTATGCAGACAATGTGATGATTATAGTGCGGACTAAAGCGGGCATGGGTGGAGTTATTCAAGAACTGGAAGAAGCTTCCAAGAAACGCAGTCTAGTAATCAACTAAATAACTTTATGATAAATGATTTACATGACGAGACCCATATACGTGCAAACCTCTTTGAGACCAGCCAAATACATACGAACGCATAAAAAGGACAAGCCTGTTGAGATATCACAGCTTCTTAACGTGTAGTGATTTTAAATATCTGTAGTCACTCGTAACGAACAATAACGATATTACGGCAGAAATGAAGGCGAGAGTAGCGGCAGGAAATAGATGCCTGTTTGCTGTTCAAAAGATTCTGCGGTTCAAGGATTTATCCCGCAAGGCTAAAATAATCGCCTATAAAACCATTCACCCATCGTTACTTAAGCCGGCGAAACGTTGGTGCTTAGCAAAGAAAACGAAAGGATCGTCGCGATTTGTGAGAGAAAAGTATTTTTTTGACTGGAAGTGCATCAATGGCGACCGGAAGATAAGAAAAAATGAAGAACTAATGGAACTGTTTGGAAAGTGGGGATATAGTCGCCCAAATAAAGAAAGGGAGGTTGAGATGGATCGGACACGTGGTGCGTGTTAATATTATCACCCTGTAAAGATTGAAGTCAAGACTTGTCGAATAAAACTTCGTTATTTAAAGTCTGACGATTAGAAACAATTTTTATTAAGATTTTACCTTTACATCTATTTGAATTGAATTTCAAGTTTACATTGATTAATGCATTTTTTTTTTAGATAAAACGTTATACGGATTTCAAAGTTAGACTAAAGTGATTTATAACTGGGAAATTCCACCCATAATTCACAATAAAATATTGTTATTATTTTTTGTATAGAAATGGAAATATTAATCATATTTTATTTGAATGGATTTAAAAACTTAAAAAAAAAATCATTTATCATAAAGTTATTTAGTTGTAAAATAAAACGTCAGATTCTATTCTTTCGAATAGATATTTTATTACTTAAATATCATCCATTTATTGACATTTGAGGAATTTATGGTGAATTTGAATTAATTTGTAGATTGTAGATTGTTGTAGGGGATTATTACAACAACCTGAAAGATCTATTGTGCCCCCCCTCCCGGAGCCTTCTCAGTGCATAGCCGGCCACTAAACAGTGTTCTCTAGCTACAGACAACACTGCCCATCACCGAACAGTGAGTTGTAGTTCGATCGCAGTATGTTTACAGAAAATATTACTGTTTTACTGGTCACAGTCGAAAAACTGGGAATGCATACATAGTCGAATGCAACTCCATTATTGGACAAGCAAATTATTATCATTATTATTGAATTGGGTGCCTATCGGCCTGGGACCTAAGCCTATGTAGCTTTTATTGCCCCCCCCCCCAAATTATCTCACTAATAAATCTCCCCCGGTAGTCTACCGGTTTGTCTACAGTATCCTAAAATATCTTTCAGGCAATCCTGCGAAAGTGATGCCCTCCCAAATACACGGAACGTGATACCAGCGAAACGGGGACACTGATATAAATAGTGATACACCGTTTCCCAAACTCCATCATTACAGTTCTGACGTATGGAACTAGATGTCCCCCCTATGTTTTGCAAATGACTAGCCACCCATGTGTGTCTAGTCACTATACCCTCCAAGGTCCTCAGTCCTATCCTACTAAGGGACAGCAGGTAGTCTAAAGCCCCCTGCATAGTCTCTTTTATAAATCTTTTAGCCTGGAGGCACCCCTGCGTGTTCTCCCAGCATTTCTCCAAAACTCTCAAAGTCTAATCTGACTATCACAAACCTCTTAGTACAAGCAAATGTAGGAATAGATACTGTCTGCGCGGCAGACACCCAAGGAGCGAGGGCGAACGTACGCCAAGAAGTGAAATACAAAAAAATAAAATAAATAAAATTAAAATAAAAATGAGATGCAAAGGAAGAAGCTGCGACTTACCTGGAGAGTGGTGAAGCTGAATGCGCAAGCGGCGAAGCTGCGACGATAGGTGAACGGTCGAGGAAGCTGTGGCGTGTACGTGTATTTGTGTGGGCGTGTGTGTGTGTGGGAAAGAAAGGATCTCAGGTGAAAGGAAGGGAGTGAGAGTGCTCCGTGTAAGCTGATGACGCTGTTGTTGATAACGGCTGGTGGTATTAGAAGAGCCCAGGCGCGGAAGGTGACTGATTCTCCAGAGGTTGGCGAGGAAAGACGCGACTTGTATCTCAAGACGATAACGAATATTAATTCGTTATCGAAAGGCGCGAATACGGCGAATCAATATAAGGCTAATTTTACACTCACGTCTAACTGCTTAGAAAGAAGCGGAAGTACACGTTGCACAGGCGAGAGCTGGACGAACAGTACACCACAGAAGAAGAAGCGGTAACTGAGGTCAACTAGACGGGCGACAGAGAAGAGAACGGCACAATACACTGTTGACCAGACGATGCACAGAAGAGAAGTGAAGTTAAGTTTTTTGAGGAATACAGAAGGTTTGAAGGGTAAGGGAAACTGAAATAACGCGCGCAGTCCGAAGATGAAAGGTGCCGGCAATCCCACCACCAAAAACAGAGAGAGAGGGAAAATGCGGGCGATGAAATTATTTCAAAGGCAAGCGGATTAACGCGTACGCACGCACGGGCGGAGTAGGCGCGCGAGAGAGGCAGGCGTGGGAAAATTACCAAGTTAAAATATCGAGGCAGAGTTAATCCCTCAAAGGGAGCCGACCGAACATCCCGCCCGCCCTGAAGACTTGACTTCAGTGATCACTGGGTCGGGAGCGGACAAAGTTTGGCGAGAGGACGGCGGAGGGTGCCGGAGGCGGTGTGCACGTCGGCGACGCGACTGACGGAGTCACGTCCCGGATGGAGGGCGACGATGCGGCCTAAAGGCCATTGGCGCGGCGGAACATTGTCCTGATGGACTATGACGACGGTGCCGGGGGCGACTTCCGTAGCGGGGAGGAGCCACTTGGTGCGTTGTTGGAGGGTATGAAGGTACTCTTGACGCCAGCGCTTCCAAAAGTCCTGTTGGATGCGCTGGGTCAGTTGCCACCGGGACAGGCGATTGATATTGAGGGCGGTAACGTCGCGCTCAGGAGGCGCGGTAAGAGGGCGGAAAACAAGAAAATGGCCGGGCGTGAGGGGTTCCGGGTCGTTTGTGTCGGACGAGAGGGCGCACAGAGGGCGCGAGTTCAAGATCGCCTCGACGTCGGTGGTCACGGTGAGTAGCTCCTCGTAGGTGCGGCGCTGATCACCAATGACGCGGGTGAGATGGTGTTTGGCGGACTTAATAGCCGCTTCCCAGAGGCCTCCAAAATGAGGACTGGCCGGGGGGATAAATCTCCACTCAATGCCAGCGGAAGCGGCAGCGCGACAGACCGCCTGTTGGTGACGTTCGTCACTCAACAGGCGACCGAGTTCCCGAAGCTCGTTGTGGGCTCCGACAAAGTTAGTGCCGTTGTCGGAAAAGACGGTGGTCGGAAGCCCACGGCGAGCGGTGAAACGGCGGAAGGCGGCGAGAAAGGCGGATGTAGATAGCTCTGACGCGATCTCGAAGTGCACGGCCTTGGTGGTGAAGCAGATGAAAGCCACCAAGTAGCCTTTAGTGACCACCGCGCCACGGAGACGAGCACTAGAAATGGCGAATGGGCCGGCGAAGTCAACGCCGGTCACGGTGAAGGCGGTGGCGGAGGTGACGCGTTGGACGGGGAGATTGCCCATGGGTTGGATGACGGGGCGCGGTTTGGCGGTGAAGCACCGATTACATTTTCCGATGTGATGGCGCACCACATTGCGCCCTCCAAGATCCAATAATGGCGGCGAATGTAGGCGTGGGTGGCGAGAGCTCCGGCGTGTAGAAGGCGAATGTGGGCGTCGTCGATGATGAGCTGGGTGAGTAGATGCTTCTTGGGGAGCAAGGCGGGATGGCGGAAACCATATGGTAGAGGAGCAGACGAGAGACGTCCGCCGACGCGAAGTACCTGCTCATCATCAACGAAGAGGTTTAATTGGCGCAGAAGGCGATGTCGAGATCGCGGGTCACGGGCCTCTTGGAGTTCCTTATTCAGGTGCGTGGATTGGGCCAGGCGTACTAAGGCCAGAGTGGCATCTTGAAGCTCAGAGGCGGTGACAATCCAATGCGGCGGGTGGAGGGGTTGCGGCAGTTAAAACAAAAGCGCCGACATAGGCGGTGACACGCTTAAGGGCCCTCAATATCAACGCCTGCAGTCGTAACGTCTATGCAGGGGGCTTTAGACTACCTGCTGTCCCTTAGTAGGATAGGACTGAGGACCTTGGAGGGTATAGTGACTAGACACACATGGGTGGCTAGTCATTTGCAAAACATAGGAGGGACATCTAGTTCCATACGTCAGAACTGTAATGATGGAGTTTGGGAAACGGTGTATCACTATTTATATCAGTGTCCCCGTTTCGCTGGTATCACGTTCCGTGTATTTGGGAGGGCATCACTTTCGCAGGATTGCCTGAAAGATATTTTAGGATACTGTAGACAAACCGGTAGACTACCGGGGGAGATTTATTAGTGAGATAATTTGGGGGGGGGGGCAATAAAAGCTACATAGGCTTAGGTCCCAGGCCGATAGGCACCCAATTCAATAATAATGATAATAATTTGCTTGTCCAATAATGGAGTTGCATTCGACTATGTATGCATTCCCAGTTTTTCGACTGTGACCAGTAAAACAGTAATATTTTCTGTAAACATACTGCGATCGAACTACAACTCACTGTTCGGTGATGGGCAGTGTTGTCTGTAGCTAGAGAACACTGTTTAGTGGCCGGCTATGCACTGAGAAGGCTCCGGGAGGGGGGGCACAATAGATCTTTCAGGTTGTTGTAATAATCCCCTACAACAATCTACAATCTACAAATTAATTCAAATTCACCATAAATTCCTCAAATGTCAATAAATGGATGATATTTAAGTAATAAAATATCTATTCGAAAGAATAGAATCTGACGTTTTATTTTACAACTAAATAACTTTATGATAAATAATTTTTTTTTTAAGTTTTTAAATCCATTCAAATAAAATATGATTAATATTTCCATTTCTATACAAAAAATAATAACAATATTTTATTGTGAATTATGGGTGGAATTTCCCAGTTATAAATCACTTTAGTCTAACTTTGAAATCCGTATAACGTTTTATCTAAAAAAAAAATGCATTAATCAATGTAAACTTGAAATTCAATTCAAATAGATGTAAAGGTAAAATCTTAATAAAAATTGTTTCTAATCGTCAGACTTTAAATAACGAAGTTTTATTCGACAAGTCTTGACTTCAATCTTTACAGGGTGATAATATTAACACGCACCACGTGTCCGATCCATCTCAACCTCCCTTTCTTTATTTGGGCGACTATATCCCCACTTTCCAAACAGTTCCATTAGTTCTTCATTTTTTCTTATCTTCCGGTCGCCATTGATGCACTTCCAGTCAAAAAAATACTTTTCTCTCACAAATCGCGACGATCCTTTCGTTTTCTTTGCTAAGCACCAACGTTTCGCCGGCTTAAGTAACGATGGGTGAATGGTTTTATAGGCGATTATTTTAGCCTTGCGGGATAAATCCTTGAACCGCAGAATCTTTTGAACAGCAAACAGGCATCTATTTCCTGCCGCTACTCTCGCCTTCATTTCTGCCGTAATATCGTTATTGTTCGTTACGAGTGACTACAGATATTTAAAATCACTACACGTTAAGAAGCTGTGATATCTCAACAGGCTTGTCCTTTTTATGCGTTCGTATGTATTTGGCTGGTCTCAAAGAGGTTTGCACGTATATGGGTCTCGTCATGTAAATCATTTATCATAAAGTTATTTAGTTGATTACTAGACTGCGTTTCTTGGAAGCTTCTTCCAGTTCTTGAATAACTCCACCCATGCCCGCTTTAGTCCGCACTATAATCATCACATTGTCTGCATAGGCCAGGTGTTGCGCTAATCTGTTGTGAATGGTGCCGCCGGGGTTCGTTCTAATGGCCCGCACTGCTTGTTCTAAACAGAGATTAAAAGATATAGGCCTTACCTTGGGCCTATATCTACTTTGAAGTCCTCAGACAGTGTGTTTTGTACTTTGATATGGTATCTCGTGTTTTGCCAAATTCCTGTAAGAGTACTTCATACCTATTAGCCTAACTTGATAATTACCTAGCCAGGCGCCCTTACATCGGTTAAAGCTTTTTACTATTCACACTGTCATATGCCTATTTAAACCTATAAATAAGTGATGTAGATCCATATTAATTTCGTTGGGCTTCTCTAACATTTGCCTATAAGAGAATGTATGGTTAACGAGTGACTTCTCGTTACGACTCCTTCCTCGTGCACTTATGTATTCACCAAGGAAGTGCTCAACCCTTTTTACCAAGCGTTTGTTGATGGCAATTGATCAAACCTTATACATCACTGGGAGGAGCGCTATACCTCTGTAATTCTTGGAATCCAACTTATCCCCTTTTTTATAGTTCGGACACAAGGTTGCCTTACTTCATTCGCTTGGCATCTTTTCATTGATACATATATCCCAAATGAGCAAGTGAACCAGTTCCACTGGGTTGTCTGCTCCGTATTAAAGGAATTCTGCATGTATCCCGTCTATGCCGGGCGCCTTGTAGTCTTTTAATGGCATTATTACTTCATCAAGGCCTTCTTTTTCCGAGGGTATTTCTTCGTCATCAACATGGTCACCCCAATTATTTATTTCTGTTTCTATTCCCATGGCTAATTCTTCTGAGGAGATAAGCAGACGCCGGAAATGCCGCACCCATACCTCTAATTTATTCTCGATTACCCACCTTGTTTCCCTGCTCATCTCAGCTTGGAAACCGCTCTAATTTCTTTCATACCCTTATAAAACTTACTAGTTCTATTAACTGGAAATCATCTTCCAATTGTATTATTTTTACTCTCTCCTTTTGTTTCTTTTGCTGACTGTACAGCTTTTTCGCAGCTTTCCTTGTTCTAGCATATTCTTCGGCGTTCACATAGTCCTTCTCTACAGTAACTTCTTACGAGCTTCATTATTCTCTTTCACTGCCGTTATATACTCTTGGTACACCAGTCACTTTTTTCTCCACTTTTCATTCTCTCTACAACTTTCTCAGCTAAATATTAATGATACTCTTAAGTCTATCCCGTCTCTCTTCGATTTCCAAGGCCACACTTGATGCTAGTATCTTGCCTTCCACCTCTCTCTTCAACTACATCTATCTTCGGTCTACCAAAATTAAATCTCGTCTGTCCCAATGTTCTTCCTTTTTTTTATCGTCAACTTCTGCCCGTACTTTGCTTTTACAAGGAAATGATGTGAGCTATATTGAGCCCTTCTATATCTTTTAACATCGCAAATATTTGTCGCATGCCTTTTCTCGATCAGTTAATGATCTATCTGATTCCGCGTTCTTCCATCTGGAGCTTCTCAAGTCTCTTTGTGAATTTCCTTGTGTGGGAAACAAGTACTACTTACTTTTAGTGGTAACGACATCAATAAGCCTTATATCACTGGTTAAATTATGCTTACTATGTTTGCATATCATTGGTATGAAAGCTCTTCTTTCCCAATTCTGGCATTCCAATCACCCAGAACTATCTTTATCATAACTGGGAAGCTGATCGGATCTCCTGCAGAGCTGCAATATCGACCTCTTTTAGTTCACAAATTCTCGTTCTAATGCTCTGCTTGCTCTCGCTCAAACGAACATTCCTAAGCCATGTCCTTTTCCTAGCCTTAAATGTGTCCTTAAATTCGTTCGGTTTTCTTTTTCTTGAGGATTTGTAACAAGTTGCTTTTTCTGGGACAGCGTCGTTAGCCTGCGTCCAACCTCCATTCTGGAGGACCAGGAGCTTGAATTCGGAGTGCTCTACTTCTAGAAGAGTTGCCGTCACCAAGGCTGATGAGTCTCTTCCACCCATTCGTAGTAGGTCTTCTAACTGAATCTTCAGAGCTGCGTTGACCCAAATGAGAGAGTTCTTTCGCCATCATCCATACTGCATGACCCGTAACCGTCAACGTAGGTTGTAGACCGTTTAGCCCACTACACTGCGTTTCCAGGGGCACTACTTCAAGTGGAAGCGATCTACTTCACCCCCCATTTTTTTAAGCTGCAGTAATAAGAAATTTCAAAACCAATTTCCTTATTTCAGAATGGATCACATATTTATTAACGAATTCAAACAGTAGATTTTTTTTTTCATCAAATGTGGATGTTGAACGAGAAAAATCCTTGAATATTCACTGAGATATTCAATTTTGAATATATAAAAATTCTCCTACTAGTTACTATTATTTCACATTATTTTTTTAATTTGTGGTCAATAACGTACTCACTTAGTTTTTCAAAATGGAGTCCGTAATTAAATAATCACAAACACGCCCTTTTGTCCAGTTTTCATTGATTGCACTCCTTGCAGAATCAGGATGGATTGCTTCGCAAAATTCTTTCTTCAAGTCTTTCTACAATAGTGACAGGGTTTAGATTGTGGTCCAATTTTTTTTTAGATATCCGCAGAGGATGTAATCCAGAAGCGTCACGTCTGGAGGGAGGGAGAGCCACTGAATAGGACCGTGCACGCTAATCCATTTGCCCGGTAAGTGCGATCTAGATTACGCCTTACAATCCTCGCTATGAGCTAGACACCTATCTTGCAGAAAGTATATCATTTGTCATCATTCTAGCGGGGACATTTACAAGCAGATCTGAGAGAACTTCACTTAAGAAATAGAGATATCTGCGTTAAAAATTGCAAAAATACGGACCATTATTCGTAATATTTAAAATATCAGATCATTATTTAACAACAATTCCATTTTTGCTATAACTAAATAATTTTATCTACACACAAGATCTTCAGGCCGCATACATGAATGCGGTAAGTTATTGCTTTCTCTCTCTTCATATTTAAAATCCTGCTAATTTTACAAAGAGATGAAATAGGATTTTCTCTTACATTCAACAATAAGTCAAGCTCAGCATCAAAAGTAGTTCGTACTGTTTTCCGGTGACTTCTCAGTTATGCAGTCCTTACTGAGCGAGTAGTACGAAATCTGCGTATTACATGTAGAATTGTCGACCAATGTAAATAAGTTCTCTCAGGTAGAGTACAGCATATCTTCATTACAGCTTCACGAATCCTACACCAAGATAGATTAAAAATGTCATACATTTTTTTAACTTTTCTTCTTCTTTAGTATAATGAGCCATCTCACTGGCGAATTAGTTATTATTTGTTTCTCTCTATCTGACTACTAATAATAGTAGTTTATTATTGTAAATATACTACAATAAATAAGTAAATGTACTACAATATTTCAAAACAAAAATAAAAAAAACCCAAGAATAAATTCAAGAAAGTTAAACAAAAATATCTCTAATTTGAAAATTGAATAACAAGCGAATATCATCGGATTCTTCTCGTTCAATTTGTCCATTTTTCATGGAATATAAAATCTAATTACAATCCGTTACAAACAAAAATGTGGTCCAATTTGAAATGAAAAAATTAGGTAGGATAATTCATTGGATTTGCTTTTTTCTATCTGGCGTACCACCCAAGACACGGAGGTGAGTTTAAAATTGTTACCCTGTATATTCATACAATAATGTTTCCACAACCTTGAAAAGAGAGCACTTAAAGAATACCAAATAGAATTGATGGTACCCAAAAAGAATACCATTAATTTTTAATTTTTCAGACTTTCTCTGGCCATTGAAAACAAAAGCCTTTATAAAAACAAAAGTCCTTAAAAAACTGGTTAGTGTGAAGAGCAAAAAGCGAAATACAATTTTCAAAAATCCGATCAGAACTGATCAATCTTAGGTACTCATCAGTTTTTGAATTATTTCTCAGTTTATCGCTATTTAAAAACATTATAATAATGTTTTCTTTAATTGTAAATCCTATCTACTAGATATATAGAGCTCATTCTTTTTTATTTGAAGAATTTTCGAAAAGAAGTGGAATTTTTAGTTATAATTTTTATGATATATCTTACTCAGCCCGCTATAAAGTTCCTCAACTTTATACCATTAAAGACATTACTAATTGCCTTTAATGCTGAAATCTGTAGAAAATTCTAAGTCATAATAATTCTAGAAAGATAATGTCGAATAAAAGCCTATTTTTTATTTTTACGTCCAGCAATCCGATCAGGTTTTGGACGGAGGCAAATCGCAAACATTCTTTACTAAATTTTTCACATTAATGCAACAAATAAAATCCTAGGCTAAAACCGTGAATCGAATCCATTTCTACAATAAGCTTTGCAAAATCGAATGAATATTTAAATATATAATTTAATATACTTTCTGTATCAATTACTTTATTGTTTTCATTAAAAAAATGTAATAAATGTATTTTTAACCTTCTTGTGTCACAGAAATGTATAAGGCATATCATAATTCAAAATTATTCTAATTCTGACTATTATTTTTATTTTATAAACATTTGTAGATTAAATAAATAAATATTTAGCAAGTTTATAATTACATTAAAATTCCAAGTTTGTATTAAACTGATAAGGATGGTTTGATGTAATTGTAATACATCAAAATAGGCTCTTACATAAATAATGATGATAATAATAATAATTACATGAGATTTGGTTACTTATATCATTAACGGACAAAATCTGAACCATTGCATTGTTCCAAAAATGCAATCATAATACAGTCCTTGTCCACATTTTCAACTAAGAAGTCAACAAATTGGCTGAAAATCTGTTCCAAGCATTTCTATTATGAAGTCTATTTCTATGGAATCTGTCATTTTTTTTTTACTTTCTCTTACTACTAGTAAGAAGAAGTATTGCGATAGTCTTAAATTTCAAAATCAAATTTTCACTTGAAATACATGTTTTGGAGGTCTCCTGAGTAGCGGAAAAATGTTTTTACCGAATGATGTGTGTATGTGTGTGTTTGTAAACAAAATATCTTAAAAACGAAAAAGCGCAGTTCCTCAAACTTGATATTCCGTTTGGGTAATTTTAAGTGATAATCCTTTATCTGTACATTTAATATGCGAAATTTAAAGAAAATCATTGGAGCTATTTAGAGCAAATTGCAAAAAAGTGAAAAAAAAAGAACATTCAGTATCGTGTTGATTCCGACTGAGGAATTTTGACAGACAACTTGCTTCGGTCAATGGTGATAGCTAAACGGAATATCAAGTTTGAACTTTCTGTGATTTTTCGTTTTTGAGCTATGCTGTTCACATACACACTCACACTCACACCTCTTACTAGGAGTAAGTGAAACTAGAAATCAGTAAATTCGTATTTCCACTTGACAAATATTCACCGAAACCTAAGTGTTATCAAATGGCATCTGAACGAAAAGCTTGAGCTTCATGCAATTTATAGTTTTTATGATATTTTTGCCCACTATAAACTAAAAACATTTGTTTTTCTTATTCAAGGGACCTGGAAACATATATTTCCGGTGAAAACTCAATTTCGATAATTTGCCACGTTCGCAATACTTCCTCTCACTAGGGAGTAGGAGAAAGTAAAGAAACGAAAAGAACAAAAATGGAGATAAAAACGGGTTTTTCATTTTATTAATAAAGCATGTATTTTCTTTGTTAATTATAAGTTAAGATAAGAACGGCTTTAAGTACAAGAATGATGATAGGATTGGTTTAACCTTTCTCTATGGGATTTAGTGTGATATACACGCGATCTAACAGTTACATCATTCATATAGAATAGTAACATAATGCCCGGCCAAGTTCACCAACCTATAACAAAAGGGCATTCGTTTATTTAACATCGTTAATTTAACCTTTGTAACTACTACATTTTATATTTATAATTTACTGGGCGTCGTGGTTCTAAAGTAAAACTAAAACTGATGGCAAGTAAAGCCAAATATACTAGACTCTACTAAATAAAAATATGAGAATTCCTGGGAACAGCAAAGCGGCTAGAGTGCCACTCAATCAAGTATGCTATATTAACATTTTTTGGCAAATTGAAGAATGAAGAGTACATAAATAATAACAACAAATAAAATTGTAATACTAATAATATTTCTTATTCAAAGAAAAGAAAATGATACAGAATTTGACATTCCTTTTTTTTTTAAGGCGCGTCAGGATCTATCGTCATAGGTGTCCAGAACCTTCTCAATGGCTGCTGGTTTCCGGATAGTGTTCTCTCGTTATAGCCAACACTGTCAAAGGAGAAACTCGACGTGACCCAAATATGAAGAAAATACCTAGGAGTAGCCTGGACTCAAACCCGCATGGGAGTCCAGCGCGCTACCACTGAGCTACTCCCTTCCCTGATGTTTGTATTTCAAATTTCCTAATTCTGTCGATTTGTACCTAGGATTGAATCCAAAATATGAAAAGGCAAAGTAAAAAAGTTTGTGCTCTATTCAATTATTCAGTAGCATTTCATTAATATCTGAACTAGATCAAAATATGTAAAATAAGCATTTGGCCAAAAAGTTATTTTAATTAAAAAATATTCCCCTGTAACACAAGTCCATATCAAGAAATTTTAGAACATAAATATTAGAGAAAGTCTCCTCAATTAAGGTTCTCAAAGAATTGATAGAAGCCATGAATTACTTTTCTGTAAAATAAGAGATTAATTTAATGCACTAAAATTAATGCTGGATTATATGTTCGAAATTGTAAGATTCCATATCATTCGAGGGAATAATATTTTAATTACAGCATATTTTATTCAACTTATGAATAGAGATTAATTTAATGCACTAAAATTATTGCCGGATAATATGTTCGAAATTGTAAGATTCCATATCATTCGAGGGAATAATATTTTAATTACAGCATATTTTATTCAACTTATGAACACCTACTGTTGAATTCATCTTTAATGACCGAATCATTCTGGCTCTATGATTAGGTTTACAAGTTAATTGGAGAAAGATACAAGGTAAGTGATTCATCAGTCTTCATTAAATTGAAAATTTTGCAAGGTGGAGGATAGGTTTATGCAGATTCTAGAGCACCTAATTTCAAACTGTTAATGATGAAAAAAGGTACGCAGGCTAAGGACGGGGCCCAAAGCTAGGAACCTTGTCAGCCAAGTAATAACCAGTCAAATTTCATACAACAAGATTCATTTGTCACTAAATTCACTAATCAATAATAAATTATTCGTTAAACAAATTCATTTAGTCCATAACCATGGGCATGGACACTAAAAAAGAAACACAAGCGTTATCTATGAGTAGGGCAAGAAACTCTTTGTAACTCAGCTGTGTGTTGAAAACTGACGTCATGCTAGGGATATTGAAATTATTGAAGATCGCCATTTTACTTCACGATAGTAGTATTGTTCCGTGTTTTCAGAAGTTTGTAAGTATGTTTTCTTTATAAATGTAGTCATAATCATTTTACTAACATATCAGGACTTACTGTTTTTTCGATCCACAATATGTTCAGATACGATTTTGTGTTACATAATTTGTAGCAATGTTTTTTTCAAAATTACGTTTCTAAGGTTTTGTTCCTGGAATAGCTGTTATTTGTACTTATTTTTGTGCATTTATTTGACGCGTAATAAATTTTATTTGTTTTCATGGTAAATAAAAAAATCATGTTTGATGTGATCATTTAAATCATAAAACAGCCGTGCATAAAATTGATATTTTTTTTTTAATCTAAATACCAATGGTTTGTGGTTTTGTCCGTGGATTGTGCCCAGGATAAGTTTTGTAGTCAAAATTTCACCCGTTTTAAGGTTGTAATATTGAATTTGTTACAGTATTTTTATAACTGAAGCGTTTTCCAAGCTATGATTACTTTCTTACTTATATAGCTTAAGTGTCCATTAGTCCTTAGTTAAGAAATGTCAATAGTCGGATTTTGTATTATTATGACCAACCAAAAGAGCATATTTATTTTACCATTGTTCGGTTCGATGTCATTTTTCATTTGCTTTGGAAATCTTAGTGTGAGTCATCATTTTGTAGATGTGTAGATGACAATGTTTACTAGCATATTTTATTTATAATCCCAATTTAGCCCAATAGGTCGTTTTGTTTCCTTTACCAATAATTAGCCTTCATCAAAAACATGGATAAATTTGCGTTTTTACACTTTTAAGATAACAGTTTAAATGTTAAGTCTGAAAAAATTGATCTGGCAAGTTGAGACTTTTTCACTAGCATACATTTTGTAAATTTGAAAATAGTTTTCGAAGTAAATTAGTTAATCACAAACGAAACCAGGCTTTTAATTTATAATTTTGTATATCTATTAGGAAAGGCTCACTGCGTACATATTTTTCATAGGTGTCCTTCAATAAAGAAATACAGATAGAGCAACATGTTTGAGTTGAAATTATAAAAGTGCATCAGCTGAGGTTATTTACATTCAAGAAATAAAATAATATAATAGATTGCAACGCTTTTGTATCCCCATCATTATTCTTTGTTTTTTTTTTTGGCCTCATGATACTTATTTTGAAGAACTAATCGTCTTTTAATTTTTTTTCAAATTTGTATGCAAATAATTTTTTAAATTTAATTTCTGGTTCTAGCTTTATTCATAATTGTTTTAAAGTAGACTATAATAATTTATTATTTATAATAGTAGTACTGCGGTTATGAAACCTTAGTAATGGCCTTATAATATATTACCTTGCGTTTCAAGGTATTTATTGAAATTATTTAAATGCTTTTCTGAAAAAATTGAGTGAATATTTTCATAATCTTTTAGAATGAAGTTTATTTTTATTTTGACATGATTTTTCTAGAATTTAATCTAGTTTAATGGCAGTATAATCGTTTATAAAGTCATCGTCGATAATTAAACAGGAAACACAGAGTGAATCATAGATTCTATCGTAAATGTAAATTGTTTATATTGATAAATGTCACGCGTCAGAGAAATGAATTTAGACGTCACCTAGTTACTCCAGTTAAGAAAAATGCGTAATAATGGCTATATAATGCTTTGATGATGGACGATGAACTTCTCATGAAGGATCATTAATGTAACGAATACTGTCCAAACCAAATTGACTAATACAGTTGATAAAAGTTTACTTAAGAAGCAGCAATGGCCTTTAGGAATATGAAAGGAATCATGACTCATGTTTATTAAAAGTAGTAAACATCACATTTACAATACTCGTGAACAAAGGTGTTTTGTTTATACCTAGGTCCTCAGATCAGGAAGAACATCAACTTTTTAGCGAATAAAATTGCTCATTTCTTGTTCTAATATACATTTATTTTTGTCAAAATCAACGTATTGGTTTCAGTTTAGAAATATATTTTATGTAACTAGGAAAGAGATTTTTTTGGCGAATGAATTTTGAGTACGTTGGTTCCCTTGCTTTTAGCTTTAAAACGTAATGTTATAAAAAAAATGTGAGTGAGCCGAAAATTGTAACGTAAAAAGTAAATAACCATTTTGTTTTTACTTATTTTATCTTATTGTTTCTCTATGCATATTATTGAAATTATGATTGTTATAGAATTACTATTTTAAGAGTTCTAATTTCAGTTACATACTATCATAAATATTATTGTACAAAACGTTTTTTAATAAAAACTAACATTACTTTTCAAAGGGACCTAAAGGTTCTTTTTATACCTCTCATATCTATTAATCAGTCTTTCTTTCTCCTGGTACTTTTGATTAACACAACCAAGGTTCTAAGTTGGGTAGGTTATTAGTCACTTTTTAACGAAAGTATGTTGTAAGGCTTCCAGGCTTAATGGAAAACTTTGTGCAAGTTTTGGAGATGGTTTAAGGGCGGATAATGACCCATATCCAGAAAAATAAAAATCTTACTTTTATTTCCATAAAAAAAAAGCCATGGACTGATCTAGGAAATGGGCTAGTCCAAATCGTACGTTCCATAAAAAAAAAGTCATGGACTGATCTTCTAGGAAATAGGCTAGTCCAAATCGTACGTGTGGAAATGTTAAAAGCGATGAGGTTGTACAATCTGTTGGAACAACCATGGTGAGGTTGCTAAAGATCGAGCAGGCATCCAAAGGTTATAAAATGGAAGCGCATTTGAAAAAGAATATAATAGAATTTTGAAGTATTTTTATTAAAACAAGTTTTGATAACTTTTTTCATTATTTTTAATGCAATATACTAATTTTGAAAGATCGTATAAATATTTATCGTATCTCAACTTCTAGTGTCTATTTGTTTTATTGGAGTGCTTGTTTGTGTATAACACTCACTCTCCCTAGAATGTGTACCGCATTATCATGTTTTGTTCGCTTTGATCTGTGTGCATTTAATATGCTTGCGTTAGAAAGGAAAAAATGGGCTAAAGGTTTGCGAGGTTACAATTGAAAGTAAAGAATTACTAGTCCGAAATCAATTCAGTCCAAAGAGTCATTTCTGCCATTTCATTCGCTTATAATGTTGTTCGTATTCTTAAGATTTAGCTTTGTAAATTATTATTTTTTGTATGAAGATGATTAATGTTCATTTACCGATACATATAAGGCCCGAAAAAAGTTCGAAAACCCAAATAATAATAGGTTACTGAATAGTAACAAGTCACTGATAAAATGGTTTTGTAACATCTTTTTTGTCTAAACTTCATTTTAATAAAGAATCATAAAGTAGTTCTCTTTCTTATGATGGCAAACAAATGAGTCGTTAGAATCAAAGAGCATTTTATATATATATTATATGTTTCTTGTTAAATATATCCGCCACTTGTACTTACATAATAGTTGTATGTAATCATCTATTACTTCGTTTATAATTAAGTTTTTTTTTGTCAGTTAACTACATTCGTCTTAAAGATGAGGATTTTATCTTCTCATACATACTTATCAATAATTTTCCATATTATTATTATTATTATGTACACTCTTTCCCTCTTGTTAAATACTAACTCTTAATAATTTATCTCAGGAAAAATTAAATTTGTCAACGGCACTGCGACAGGCAGTACAAACAAAACATGTCAGGGAGAAAGAAAGTCCTATTGAAAGTGATTATCCTTGGAGATTCTGGAGTTGGTAAAACGTCGTTAATGAATCAGTATGTAAACAAGAAATTCTCCAATCAGTACAAAGCTACAATTGGTGCTGATTTTCTAACCAAAGAAGTGCTTGTCGATGATAGAATTGTTACAATGCAGGTAATTTTCTAAGAATTTTTTTTTTATAATTTGTACTTTAATATTTTAATTCAGTAATTAAATAAGCATTGTATGTGCTAGTAACTGTAATTTTGCAATTTTTAGAATTTACTGTTGCGCACCCCTTCGTAGAATAAAGACCCTTAGAACCTCTAGAAGCATCTCAGTGACTCGAGAGCCGTAATCACTCCAAGAAATCCATAACAATTAAAATCAAAAATTGTTAAATATAAATTTTACTTACACTTTTTTTTTTTTTTTTTATGCAATGGATACAGTTTTGCACAAAATATAGTATTACTTGAAAATACATAGTCCGATACGAATGGTAGCCTAAACGGGCGTAACTTACAAAACAACAAAAAACAAAATTTGATTTGTCATAATTGAATTTAAATTTGGATATTGAATAAACAGTTATCTGTGTAGATGGATGGCAGCTTGAACGTTAAAATAGTGCTAACAATAAATTTCTTAGGTCAAACGAAACTTTGTAAAAAGTAATGAAGTATTCATATAAATTATTCTGAGCGAAGACTTGAAAGTGCTTGAGACGTTGGGATTACCAATAATTCCTCTCACTCTGATCGGCCAAAATAGTGAAGCATCGATTTCTCAACGATTTGAAAGAAAAATTAAAAAATGAAAACTCGTGAATTTGGTCCAGGAACAAGATAAATTTTCGAAGCAGGATCACTATTTCAAACTACTACGAAACTCGTTAGAGATATTAAAGAGCCACAATTAGGTCATAATCGTTTAGATGCCATGGATTAGTGATAATATATAATTTATACATGACAATATGGTTAATAAGAGAAGAGGCGGAATTAGTTAGTGGGATAATGCGCTGAATCGGAACGCGAAAGCTCCAGGTTCGAGTCTAGGCAATACTGGCTGCGCTTAGATTTTCTCGGCCAGAAGTCTCACTGTCCTGTGATGGTTATTGATGTCTGGCGCGAGCGATCAAATGTCCGAAGGCCGGTAGTGCATTCACTAAAGGGTCTTGGCGCCATTATCACAGATGTTGAATCCGCCTTAAAAAATAATATAAACTTGTGACTGAAAACAAAATAACACAAATTTGACAGTACTTTTTTATTTATTTTTATTTATAAATAATGATTATGAAATGACTATTAACCGAACGGCATTCTAGAACTAACGTAGAGCATTTTTTTAATTTTCAGATTTGGGACACTGCAGGTCAGGAACGTTTCCAATCTTTGGGAGTTGCTTTCTATCGTGGCGCAGATTGTTGCGTCTTAGTATTCGATGTTTCAGCGCCTAATACATTCAAATCTTTAGATAGCTGGCGCGATGAGTTTCTCATACAGGCATCACCAAGGGATCCTGAAAATTTTCCATTTGTGGTACTAGGAAACAAAGTGGATCTGGACAATAGAGCGGTATGTGTAAATATAGACTTTATTAATTAAGGGAGTAGAAGTGGTGATTACTATTAGTAAACATATTGCAAGATATGGTGTAGTTGGAAAGAAAAATTATTTCTTTTGTTTAGAATTTAAAAACTACTTTGTAATAATATACTTAGTGTATATATACAAATAAAAAATGAACTTCTAAAAGTCATACCGTAGAGATAGATTGACTTATGTCAGAGGTTCTTGATTCGGACACCCACAGGGTCCTTGAAAAATTAAATATACACCTCCTCTTTGTGGTCCATCCCTCTAACGAGGCACCTAAAATGAAAATTATATTCAGTATATATTAAAATGAATATTATCTCTGTTTATACTTATTAACCAAATATTAGAGAACGAGAAGTTTTAAGTGGAGTGCCGTAATAACGGCAAAGATGGTTCACTAGTTATCAAATTATTTATATTTTGTTCGAGATTTGGTTAAAATAAAAAGTTAACTTTATATATGTTTAGGTATCCAGCAAACGGGCCCAACAATGGTGCCAATCAAAGAACAATATACCATATTATGAAACGTCTGCTAAGGAAGCCATAAACGTTGAACAGGCTTTCCAGACAATAGCTAAGAATGCCTTGGCTCAAGAATCTGATGTAAGCCTCTATAATGATTTCCCTGATCAGATAAAACTCACAGGAGAACAGAAGCCTTCAACGAGTCAGGACCAATGTGCCTGTTAGGTAAGTAGTTTTTAACTTATAACAGTATATTTTCTTCTCATTTCTAAACATAAAGTATGTTGTTCTGCTACAAATAGGCTGATCATTATTTTTGGTGATGGGCGGTAAATGAGTATGTGCCACCTATACATATATATATCATACATAAAGGTTGTAAATGGTAAAAACGTGATTTCAAGTTAAAAAAAAAAGTAATTATTTTATGATATATAGTAAAAACAGATTTTGCAAAAAATTTGGAACCATGAATTATATAAAAAAAAAAAAAATCTGTTGTGAAATAGACACAACTTTATCTTACAGTTATGTCTAAAATGACAAATTGTCTTTAAATTTCAAATTTCGCTCGTTTGTCCTAATATAACTAAAAAGGGCATGTGCCAACCTACTATCTGGCACATAGAGAATGGTTACATTGTAGAGGAGCCATTAATATTGAATTTCATAATATTCTCGAGAACCATCTAAAAACCATTTTTTCAGAAAAATGTTACAATAAAAGTGATGGGTTTATATCTGTGCGATTAGTATTCCATGTTTAAAGGAAATCAATCATGGTTTTCAATTAAACAATCAATGGTTTTCGAGAAATTGCGTTCAGTGAATTCGCATTTCGGGTTGATGAATTTTGTCCGAAACCTTCGTGTCTATGGGTTAGTACTTAAGTTAAGCGGGATACGAAATTTGAACTTCATGCGTCTTTTTAGAGATATTCTGTTCATACACACATAAATGTGTTCATACATACAGACCATTCGCTAAACATAATTTTTTCGTCCTCAGGGAACCTCCGGTGTAAACTCAATTTCAAAACTTTGACACGATCACTATACTTTCTCTTTCTAGCAGTAAGAACTAGACGTGACTGAAAGTAAGAAATGTAATTATGTAGGAAAAGCATTAAGAACTAAAGCTATGAAAAATTTCTGGTTTTGTCATCATTTGAATTTGCCCTTAAACATTGCAGACCATAACTATACACCTGTTGAAATAACTATTGCAGTAATGTAATACATTTACAAAACAAAACATGATAAATCTATGTTATAAAACGGATGAGGAGGTTCGGTCACTGTAAAACATCCGTTTTACAACATCAAATTCAGCGGTCGTAACGAACACAAAAACATGATAAATTTATAGTTGGTAGTTAGGTTAAAATGTGGTGTGTTACTGAGAATTTTGACACCATTTGATTAAAATACGCTTTCCAGGTCAATCTTTTTAATAGACTTCGGAAATTAGGAAATAATTAATCTGCGTAAAGTAATCATCGGTTTTTCTTCTTCCAGAAGAAAGTTACCCTACCAAATGTACCCAAAGAAACCCTTAATACAGATATGGCCCGTCTTTTCATATACCTGACAATCTGCAAATTTGCAGGGCTCATGTAGTGAATGTGGTTTTTGTGGGCCTGCGGTACCGTGTAAATAAGGTACTGTTACGTTAGTGGCCCTGAGACTCCACATTGAATATCGGCAAATAGCTGTTTATGTATTTTTTTCCTGTCTCAAATCTAGAGTTTCAACATTTGTGATCTTTTTTGCCCTACATGTTTTAACGGCCATACTAGAAGCAACTGTGAAATATTCTTGAGAGCAGTATAGGTTTTGATTTTCTTGGAATTTTCACGAAAACGGTTACAATGATTTTCTTTAAATTTGGAATGCTCGCTGGATAGATCTAAACTTATTACTTTTATTTTATTTAGAACATTTTTCTGAAAAAATTTATTTTAGAGAGGTTTGCGAGTCTGTCAGTTAGTATAAATTTGCACAAGCTTGTTCGTAAGCAAGTGAAATCCCAGCACCATTTTATGGCCAGCCCAACTAAACATTGTAACATGGCAATTTGCAGAAAATTTCTTGATTATATCGTTATTAATAAGAGAAAATCGAGTGAGTATTTTACACCAGATTTTCTTGACATGTTTTATGTACGTAATAAGCCGCATTATATCTAATAGTTTAATTCTCAGTTTCAGCTCTTGAGATTGATCGATTTCTGAGCGTGTATAAAGGCACATCTATCTCAGCGTTTCTAAGGCAGCATACTTCGATAGTGAGAAAAACATCAGCATACATCTAAGAAGGGGAAAATAAATTTCTATTGCCATCTATCTCTGGACCCATATATAAATAATTTGCATTTCCCCCTTTAAAATATGTCACCACGAGCTCTCTTTAACGCCTTTCCCTCTCCCTTGTCATTCGGAGAGCAATGTACAAAATGTGAGTGCCGATGTCATTTCAACACATAAATAATTGCTTTCATTTACACAAACACAAATATATATCTATATATACTATATTATATATTCCGAAAGATATATAATACCAATTCACTCTTTTTTAATTGATTATCCAGAGTTTGAAAAATAACGCTTAATGAATATCAGTGACACAACATATGCATTAATTTGAACTCATGTGCGCGTTTTCCAACTTTTGAATGAAATAGTAATTTATGTTTTGCTAATATGTCAGGTGGGAAATTGCCTTTTAGTAGTTTCATTTATTCACACTAAGTAAAATAGAAAAAAGATGCCTTGCTACACGTTGTTAAGATTTTAAATTGTTTTCTTTAGTACATGTATATACTTTATCCTTCGTTGGTTATTTTACTTTTATGCAATGTGTATATACCAAATTAAATCAAATTATATTTATATATAGAGAGAGAGAGAAGAGAGTGAGTGAGGGAGAGAGTAAAAATATTTGTGAAAAGCCGGTTTAAATTAGATTTTGTTTCTCCACTGATAAATTGCAAAACAAAAATGTTATTTCTAGAGGTTTTTATGTTTATTGATTTTGTTAGTTTTAATATCTTATTAATTTTTTATCTATAATTATTATTATTTCCCCTTAAATAATAAATGCCCTATTGTGTTGGAACACTTAAATGACAAGCATACATAGGCTGTTATTTGTCGCAATACTTTATATAATTATAAAAGCTATTAAGTGGAATGATATTTACTTGTTTAGATTACTATCGTTTATTCATATATTTTTTATAAATTTTGAAAAAAATCCAGCACTACTGTTTTTTATATAAGCTAAATAAGTACTTTAGATTAACTAAAAAAAGTTACTCTAAATTCGAGTTAATGCAAAAATTTGTGTTGCCTTAGCGAGAACTTGCAGTCCCATCCTATTCCCCTTAAGAGTACACTACTTTCAGTGGGCTCGTTCAAATGTGATACATTAAGTAAAAAAAGTTTGTCTCGCTTTTTTCCCTTTCAAGGGGGAAAAATACATTTCTATGCGTACATAAATTATAAATAGTATATATAAATATAAATATATAATAATTAATTATAATTTTTATCTATTATTTGTATAGGGAGATTTGTTATTCATAAAAATATGTTACAAATTAATATATTAAAAAATATATATATATAAAAATAAAATAACCAAAAGTTGATCAATAAATAAGAACCTTACAACCTGAATCATCATCAGTTAGATGAAAAATGTGAGTAATTAATAAAAAATAAAAGTAAATTCGACAATGTTTTATTATTATTTTTCAAAAGGTAATTTCTTTTGTAAAAGCAGACAATGCTTTGTGTATAGCGAACATCCAATAAAATTTCAGTTATATATTAGAATTAAGTTGTTATTATCTATGCCTTACTTTTGTAGTCCCAAATTATAATTCATTATTTCTTTAAATGATGTGAATGTGTAACGAAGTTGAAAAAAATAGTTATTGAATATAATAATTAGAAATATAAATTTCAAATGTATAACTACAGTTATTTTTAGGTGTGTTTGTATAGCCGGTCAAAGTTTAATATTATCTCGTATGTAAAAGAATAGAGAACGCCCCGCGCGTATGTATGTGTTTATTAAGAACAGCTTTTTGAGTCAGTACGTCTGTGACTCTGTTACGGCAAGGCCGTTTGTGAATTTTCTCCTCCGCCAGGTGAATGAGCCATCTGCAGACAATTAATTTCAGTGCGCCATTCTTCGCCAAATAGGCGGTTTTAGTGGGCGGAGAGCTGCGAAGAGTGAAAGACGGGCCTAGGAATTAAAGTGATCGCTTCCTGAATTAATTCCACCTCAAGGCCGACGGCAACGGAGACTTCTCACCTTGCAAGAAACAGAAAACCAGACTGGAAAACTCTCAGACAACGAACGAGTGGCCACTCGGCGCACAAGGAGATATAGTGCGTATACACAAGGAAAACTGTATGTGAGTACCCATTACGTATTTGAGGGCCTGCATCAGCTCCTCAGTAGGAAAATATAACTTCATAAATGTAACTCTAAAACAATTTGGGGGTAAAATACAGGCTAACAACCAACAGACGTAGGAAATTTAAACACTAATATTTTCTTTGGATTAGCAAAGATTGTTAATGACGTTTTCGTCTAACTAGGAAATAAATAGCGTGGGTAATAAGTATAAAGTACTTGTTTTGGCCGTTTAATTGTAAATCTTGAAATTTGGAGGAGAGACTTTGTACAATTAAGTAAGTAATAACATTTTCAGAGATAATATACCTAACATATAAAACGATTACACATCTCTATATAAATAAATTGATTTAACGTTTAAGAGTAGAACAAATGATTGTGAGCGTAGGGCGAAAGCATATTATTATTATTTGTATTTGAGGAGCTCCTTAATTTTTAGTTTGAGAAGATTTTAAGTTTTATTTTCTTTGATATTTTCTTGGTTATAATTTTTAGAAGCGATTTCTGTTTGTAAGATAATAAATAAATATGTATACTTTTATTTTACTTAAATTTTCTTTCTTTTGGAAGTAAGGTATCCAATATAGTAATTTTCTTTTTCTGTGAAATTAATTTTTTTTCCAACTAGCGTTTTTTTTCAAAACCGCCTCACCTTGGCCACGATAATAAATAATACATATTCATTCTTTTCTCTTCCATTTCCTTTTTTTGTTCCTTAATTATCCGACCTGATTTTCCGTTAAAGAGTGGGATTTCTTCGTTACCCGGAAATAGATATACATATTTATATTAATATATCTATAGAGGAAAAAAAACGAAGTGGCGTCCAACTTAAGCCCCGCCCTAGCAGCCGACTGAGTGGGCACCCAAAAAGTCACTTCGGAATTATTCCCCGTGACAAAATTAGCGGCCAACGTGGGGCCCGGAAGTATGAATATGTTTTTCGGAATTATTTAATATGGTTTAATTAAAATTATACTACCTTATAAATTAAATAGTGAATAAATTCGTAATTAAAGAAGTGCAAAATTGACATAAAGTTGTGGAAAAAAAAATAAGGAATGATATTTGCTTACTTTAAATTGAATTAAAATACATAAATGTATAAATAAATGAATGTTGATAATTTCTTACTTTGAATCGGGAAAAAAAAAAAAAAAAAAATTCCAGAAGTTACTTAGGCGTAAATTTTTAACTAATTCACATTAACTTGAGTTAATCTCTTAAACAAAATAAACGAATTATTGAATATAGGTAGAGTTTATTACTGAGGAATGAGTTATAATTTTCAGAGATAATTTATTATTTATTCTTGTACGGTTTACTTCATTTTTACGATATCTGTCTATATCTTTATTTCTTCGATTATTTCATGATATTTATCTACATCCAAATTTATTTTTTTTTCCCTTAATCGATTATGTGAGGAATTATTATTAGGATTATTTTCATTTATTTAATTTTTTTAAGGCAATTACATAATTGAAAATAAAACTTTAAACAAGTTTAACAGACATATTTGGGATTAAATTAGGAAAGATATTTATTTATCTGTATTTATTTATTTATTTATTTGTTTATTTATTTATTTCTATTTATTTACTTATTTTTATTTATTTATTTATTTTTTTTGTTTTGAATAATTTACCTTTCATTGCTTACCTAAATTGAAAGTCATTTACCTTTCCCTACCCTTTTCACTGTGACTACTGCCCATATACATAAATATATATATATATTTTTATTTTTTTTATTTTTGCTGCTGAATAAGTAAAATTAGATAATGGATGTAGACAGGTTAGAAAAAGAAGAACTTACCTATGAACTTCTCATCCGGGGATCTCGGGAAGGCTCAACTGTAGCTGAGGGTCGTGTATGGTTGAGGAAATTGCTTAAAGCAGAGAAAGAAGGGAAATGTGTTACTATTATTCCTGAAGATATGAAATGGGAAGAAGAATTCTCTACCATTGATAGAAAACTTCCTTCTTTGAATCAAACTATGGAACATTATCGGCAGGATAGGCAACCTAATATCAAGAAGAGAATTGAGACTCTGTTGATGCATCTCAGAGGGAGAGTAGGACGAATACCTTCTAAGGTGGGAGAGGAATGGTCTCGTCAAAAGGACAAAGTAGCCACCCGCCTACAGGAGCATTTAGACATGTGGCGCAGAATAGTCGCTATGGAAGATGTTCCTAAGCATCCTAATATTTCTGAAGAAGATCAAGAAGGGGCAGAATCTCTTGAACGTCAATTTCGGGGAGTAACGCTCGCTAAATCGGAGGTTCCTTTTGAACGTACCCTTCAACCTGAACACCCTCTCACCGTACCAGCAGGAATGCAATGGCATAGGAAACTAATCCCAATTAAGGAATGGGGTCTAAAGTTTTCTGGGGAAGACCAACGCTGCAGCTTGAGGAGTTTCTTGGAAGATGTTGAACATTTGAGACAAGCCAGAAATGCACTGCCGGAAGATGTCTACCATGGAGCTATCGATTTTTTCACAGGCCCGGCGCTGCTGTGGTTTAAAACAATTAGGAAGGATGTCCGGACATGGAATGAAATTGTTCAGCTACTTAAGGAAGAGTTGGAAGACAGCGACTATGAAGAGGAGTTGATGCGGGAAATTCTTAGTCGAACCCAAGGCATGGAAGAAAAGTTTACGACATTTGTCGCCATCATGAAGACTTACTTTTCTTGACTCCCAGAGGAGTTGTCAGAAGAAAGGAAAATCAAGATTGTCTTGCGAAATCTTATACCCTATTACTATGATCGGTTAAGTGGAAGAGGCTTTGACTCTTTGGAGGAATTATTGAAGATGGGCAGGAGAATTCAGCAAGATAAGGCTCACATGGAGAAGTTTAGGCCCCCACCAATGCAGAAGAAAAATCTTCTGGAACCAGAACTGGCTTATCAACAACCACGCAAGGAGGCTAGGCTGACGGAGATACCGGTGGTTAATACATCAAAGGAGTCGCGGACCTTGAAGGACCAGCTGTTTTATTCCAAACCCAAGCCTACAGAAGCACCTAGAAGCAAATCAGCGCTCCGATGCTGGCATTGCCAGGGGGAGGATCATCGATTCCAGCAATGTCCTGAACTTAACTTGAAGTTCTGCGTTTATTGTGGTAGTGAAGCCCTGGTCCAGGGAAAATGCCAGAGGTGCAATAGAGGTCCCAGGACTTTAAACGCCAAGGCGGGGCGAAAGTGAAAAGTCCCACTTCGCCCTCGCCAAAATTTTCAAGGACTACTAAAGAAGAATGGCAGGCTTGGCTCGAGACCATACGGATGTTTTGCATCATGGATCAATTTAGAGGAACACTGGAAAATCTTCCGTGCGATCAAAGACCCTATCTTACAGTGAACATCCTGGGAAGGAAAATGAGGGGCTTTTTGGATTCAGGAGCTACGCGCACCATCGTAAATCAACAAGGTTGGGAAATTTTGCAATCTTTAGGTCTTCGGAGAGTTGCCCCCACGAACATCCGAGTTACGGTAGCTGATGGGCGGGAATGTGAGCTGACAGGTTGTGTAGATGTTCCATTCGAGCTAGAAGGAAACGTCAAAATACTTAGTGTATTAATAGCTCCGTACACTACTACCACACTTGTGTTGGGTTTGGACTTCTGGAGAGCTTTGGGAGTTGTTCCAGATGTGTCAAAGATGTCCTGGACTCAGACGGATATTGCCGGAGGACTGGAAGTTACTGAAGGGTTACGAAGTAGAGATATGTTGACGCCAGAGCAAGAGAGAGCTCTCAACCAGGTTACTCAGGATTTCTTCACCTCCTGTGGTGCAAAGTTGGGCTGTACCTCTCTAGTACAACATAAGATTGAGGTTGAAGGAGCTACTCCTATAAAACAGCGATATTATCCAGTGTCTCCAAAGTTGCAGGAAGTTTTAAATTCTGAACTTGACTCCATGCTGGCAGCGGGAATCGTGGAGCCTTCTAAATCACCTTGGGCATCACCAGTAGTCCTCATTAAAAAGGCAGATGGACAATCGTACCGGTTCTGCGTAGACTACCGCCGCCTTAACTCAGTGACAAAGAGAGACTCCTATCCACTACCTAGAGTCACTCATATTTTAGATCGTTTAAGAGATGCCCGTTTCTTATCTAGTCTAGACATCAAGTCTGCCTATTGGCAGATCCCGGTGGCAGAGGATTCCAAGGAGTACACGGCATTCACAGTACCGGGCAGAGGACTGTACCAATTCCGGAGAACACCGTTCGGGCTCCATAATAGCCCAGCCACCTAGCAAAGATTAATTGACAGTGTTTTGGGACCCAAGCTTAAACCATTTGCATTTGTATACCTAGACGATATCGTCGTAGGAACACCGACATTTGAACAGCATCTGGAGATTCTCCAAGAGATATTCGGCCGACTCAAGGAGGCTAACCTAACACTGAACCAGGAAAAGTGCGTATTCTGCAGGGCTGAACTTAAGTATCTAGGGTATATTGTTGATCAAGGCGGGTTGAGAGTTGATCCCGAAAAGGTACAGGCCATAGTCGGATATCCAACCCCAAAGTCATCAAAACAAATAAGAAGATTTCTCGGGCTAGCGGGATGGTATAGAAGATTTGTACCGGAGTTCTCCACTATTGTTTCACCGCTTAGCCATCTTCTGAAAAAGAATGTGAAATGGATATGGGACGAGAAATGCGAGCAAGCTTTTCGGGCCCTAAAGGAGACGTTAATTCGTGCTCCAACCTTGACTGGCCCGGATTTCAATCTACCATTTACCATCCAAACCGATGCCTCATCAGTAGGACTGGGAGCTACCCTTACCCAAGAATTTCCAGAAGGGGAACGAGTAATTGCCTATGCATGTAGAACGCTGACCAAACAGGAACGGAACTATTCGGCCACTGAATTGGAATGCCTGGCCGTCCTGTGGGCAATTAACAAATTCCGGCCTTATGTAGAAGCCTCGGAGTTTACTGTGGTCACTGACCACTACTCCCTGTTGTGGCTCCAGAAGCTCAAAGATCCTACAGGCCGATTGGCGAGATGGGCACTAACACTCCAACAGTATAACTTCAAGCTTGTCCATCGAGCAGGAAAACTAAATCACGTGGCGGATGCTCTTTCCCGAAACCCAGTAGAGGAAGAAAAGCTCGAGTGTATGCTAGAAGGAACCACAGAAGATAAATGGTTCAAGAAGATGTACTTACGGGTAACTCAATGTCCGGAAAAGTTCCCGCAGTGGCGAGTTCAGGGGTACGCTTTATTTAAAAAGGTACGACCAACAGGAAGAACCTTATTATCGGGAGAAGATAATTGGAAGGAAGTGGTTCCCAGAAATCGAAGATCACAGATTTTCCAGGAATATCATGATTTGCCAACCGCAGGTCATTTTGGTGTTCATAAAACCTATCGTAGGATTGCGGACAGATTTTATTGGCCGAAAATGGTAGCGGATATCAAGAGGTATGTCCAACGATGTCAAGTCTGCCAATCTATGAAGGTCGAACAGAAGTTACCACAAGGTCAGATGGGACAACACCGACTGCCGGAATCACCTTGGAGCATGGTTTGTACCGATTTAATAGGCCCTTTGCCTCGTTCCACCAAAGGAAATAAGTATTTGTTGGTAATAGCCGACTGTTTCACAAAGTTTGCCTTACTGTACCCCCTTCGCACCGCCAACAGTAAATCAATCTTAAAACATTTGGTTGCAGATGTCTTTCTCGTCTTTGGTGTGCCGAAGTACCTCATATGTGATAATGGCTCGCAGTATACCAGTAAGGAATTTAGACAAACAATGCAGGATTTTTTGGTGAAGATATTGTACAATCCATCCTACCATCCACAGAGCAATCCTTGTGAGAGGATCAATAAGGTGATTAAAACAATGATTGCATCCTATCTGAAGAATGACCAGAGATACTGGGATAGATACCTACCGGAGATTGGCGCACCGCAGAACATGAGGGAACAGGGCACACTCGTGCCTTCTTGACATTTGGAAGAAAGGTCCCCTGCAAGGGTACAGAACATCAGACATCAGACGGAGAGTTCACTGACCCTAGTGATAGGCGCCAGCAGCAATTGGATATGCTTCCACAAATCAGGGAGGAAGTACAGGCTCGAATAAAGTCTGCCCACGAAAGGAACCGACGACACTACGATCTCCGCCGGCGATCACCAGACGAATTTGAGGAAGATGAGCCAGTGTGGAAGAAGACCCATTTCTTATCAGACGCAGCCAACCATTTCTCCGCGAAATTAGCACCCAAGTTTGAGAAATGCTATATCGCTAGGAAGATTTCCCCGCTAGTATATGACTTAAAAGATGAACAAGGCCATACACTTGGACGCTGGCACGTATCACAGCTGAAGAAGTATTGCAGCGAACCTGGTGATCCTTGATATCTACCCACCATCCCATCCAAATCCTTATCCTTCGATCCTCTCCCCGGGGAAGGCGGTGATGTAACGAAGTTGAAAAAAATAGTTATTGAATATAATAATTAGAAATATAAATTTCAAATGTATAACTACAGTTATTTTTAGGTGTGTTTGTATAGCTGGTCAAAGTTTAATATTGTCTCGTATGTAAAAGAATAGAGAACGCCCCGCGCGTATGTATGTGTTTATTAAGAACAGCTTTTTGAGTCAGTACGTCTGTGACTCTGTTACGGCAAGGCCGTTTGTGAATTTTCTCCTCCGCCAGGTGAATGAGCCATCTGCAGACAATTAATTCCAGTGCGCCATTCTTCGCCAAATAGGCGGTTTTAGTGGGCGGAGAGCTGCGAAGAGTGAAAGACGGGCCTAGGAATTAAAGTGATCGCTTCCTGAATTAATTCCACCTCAAGGCCGACGGCAACGGAGACTTCTCACCTCGCAAGAAACAGAAAACCAGACTGGAAAACTCTCAGACAACGACGAGTGGCCACTCGGCGCACAAGGAGATATAGTGCGTATACACAAGGAAAACTGTATGTGAGTATCCATTACGTATTTGAGGGCCTGCATCAGCTACTCAGTAGGAACATATAACTTCATAAATGTAACTCTAAAACAATTTGGGGGTAAAATACAGGCTAACAACCAACACACGTAGGAAATTTAAACACTAATATTTTCTTTGGATTAGCAAAGATTGTTAATGACGTTTTCGTCTAACTAGGAAATAAATAGCGTGGGTAATAAGTATAAAGTACTTGTTTTGGCCGTTTAATTGTAAATCTTGAAATTTGGAGGAGAGACTTTGTACAATTAAGTAAGTAATAACATTTTCAGAGATAATATACCTAACATATAAAACGATTACACATCTCTATATAAATAAATTGATTTAACGTTTAAGAGTAGAACAAATGATTGTGAGCGTAGGGCGAAAGCATATTATTATTATTTGTATTTGAGGAGCTCCTTAATTTTTAGTTTGAGAAGATTTTAAGTTTTATTTTCTTTGATATTTTCTTGGTTATAATTTTCAGAAGCGATTTCTGTTTGTAAGGTAATAAATAAATATGTAGTATACTTTTATTTTACTGAACTTTTCTTTCTTTTGGAAGTAAGGTACCCAATATAGTAATTTTCTTTTTCTGTGAAATTAATTTTTTTCAACTAGCGTTTTTTTTCCAAAACCGCCTCACCCTGGCCACGATAATAAATAATACATAGTCATTCTTTTCTCTTCCATTTCCTTTTTTTGTTCCTTAATTATCCGACCTGATTTTCCGTTAAAGAGTGGGATTTCTTCGTTACCCGGAAATAGATATACATATTTATATTAATATATCTATAGAGGAAAAAAAACGAAGTGGCGTCCAACTTAAGCCCCGCCCTAGCAGCCGACTGAGTGGGCACCCAAAAAGTCACTTCGGAATTATTCCCGTGACAAATGAGATACCAATGCAAGCAAGAACCTACATGCTAATTTCTGATACTGCATCTTAACACCGTTGATGAGCAAAACTTCATAGAATTATTGTTATAAGTATATATAATCACTGAAGAGGATTTTCACCTTAAATTCATTTGCATAAACATTTCAAGAAAGTATTACTTATATGAGTAATTTATATGTTCAGCAAGGAACAGTTCTTAGGTTATCAAATAAATTTAATGTATTAATAAAATAAAAAAATGTTACATAATTATTTTGTCAGTTTGTTATAAATTTATTACTTTAAACATTAAAGTAATTCAACTAATTCCTTAAAATCCAACAAATATAGTAAATGGGACAATAAAAAGAAGCCTCTAGGAAAAGTTTAATTATATGTGGTAAGTTACAAGGTAAACTTATCAATGAATCTTTTTTGAAAAAAATGTTTTATTGGATTAATGCAACCATTTACTAAGATCTGATTGAATTAACATAATGAATTCTATTCATTATTCTTGAGATTATGAGGGGCGATGTTTATTCGTGGGCTGTTACGACTCGGCAAAGACTAATTTATGGAGAAACTGAAAGCAATAATACTACCATTAACAATTCTGTACATAGAACCAGCAATAATGTGTCAGGGATATAACAAGAATAAATTACTCAAAATTCCAACTTAGATGCCATAGTATGCTAAGTGTTACAAAAGGCTTAAACTAATGAGTCTGACATTACTTTCTCAGCATTTATAATTGTTGCCTTTAAAGCTTGATAAAGAGGAATAATCTTTCTATAAGGTACTTAGCTCTTGTTTATATATAAAAATTAAGTTATTGGATTTATTGGATTTTAAAAACAATGCATGCATGTTATAAAAATTCTTTATTTTGGCATTTCTGCATACTAATAAATATTTAGTCCTATAATAAAGAAATACCAGTAGATTAGTTGTTGACTGAATCGATTAAAAAGATACGCTTGTACAAAAATTGAAAGGTTATTATGTGGTTTTCTTTAGTATTTATTCCGAAGTACTATTTTGTTAAAACCCATTTTTTAAAATATTATGGAAAAGTTGATATTTTATGTTTATCTAATCAGTATAAAAAGTGCTGACATATAAACCCCTAATTCCACTTCGATCAGCCTTCGAGAGCTTATGCGATTCTATAATAGCGAAGAACTTTGTAATTGTAAAATCATTTCATTATGGTGGTTTCTTTAGGCTTCGAAGGAAGTGCGAATAAATTAGGAATTGGAATAGTTAGAGATGGAGAGGTTCTCTCAAATTGTAGGAGGACTTACATCACTCCTCCTGGAGAAGGTAAGTTTCCTTTTGCTTCAGAAGTTACTGATATTTTTTTGAACAGTGGAGCTAGCAGTTGTGAAGAACTTGCATAAATTATCCATTTTATATGATTATTCTTCAGTATGGGTGCCTTCGTAACTTGCATTTTCTGACTCTTGACAAATTGTGACGCATTCAATCATAACCTTTTATAGAAAATATATGACTGGTTACTGTAAAGGTCTAATAAATATTTTAGGTTTCCTACCTAAGGAGACTGCCCAACACCATCGAGATAATATCCTTGTTTTACTCAAGGAAGCCATTCAGAAGGCTGGGGTTGCACCTTCTGATATTGACATAGTGTGTTACACTAAAGGACCAGGAATGGGTGCTCCACTAGTATCAGTTGCTGTTGTTGCTCGAACATTGGCCCAGTTGTGGAATAAACCTATAGTTGCAGTAAATCATTGTATTGGTCGTATCCTTTAAAAAAATACATAGACTTTACAAGAATATAGAAGGAATGGTCTAATTCACTCTTTTTAAAAGCATTGCGATTCACTTGAGGTTGCTATATTATGTAGCTGAGGGAAAAAGTTGACTCTGTGATTGTGCGCTTACGCTATATCGCGAGATGGTTACCTAATATTCCTCAATGTTCTGTTGTGATTATAGTTGAGATTCTCACAGATATGCTGATCTCTCTCAATCCGCTTTCTTCCTGTGAATAATTCTTTCATATAATTATAATTTTTCCTTTACCTGCTCTTCAAACAGATATTGAAATGGGTCGTCAAATTACAAAAAGCGATAATCCTACTGTACTTTATGTGAGCGGTGGCAATACTCAAGTTATAGCTTATGCACGCAAGAAATATCGCATATTTGGAGAAACAATTGATATTGCAGTGGGAAATTGTTTGGATCGCTTTGCTAGAGTACTTAATTTGTCCAATGATCCTAGTCCTGGATACAACATAGAACAGATGGCCAAGAGGTGGGTGATTTTGCTACATTTATGTGCAAGAATTTATGTAATATACAATCTGAATGATATAATTTCTCCTTCTGAAGAAATACCTTACATCTAAATTCATTAAGATTTTTAATTATAAAAATTTATCTAGTTTTAGTACATTCAACCAGTGTTAAGGCTATCGGTTTCTTCTGGGATTTTATCCTCTGTAGCATGCTTATTTTGGTTGCTCCCAGAAGAGGTGCTACGACGTATAGAATTCCAGATGTTATTCAGCTTTAAGGATCTATCCATATATTGTTTTCCCTTTCTAGTATTTGTAAGCTTTCTAAGAGCATGGCAAACGCTTTATATTAAGTTAACCAAAATGTAGTAGTCTTCTTCATCAAATACGTAAGATTGGAGATGTAACTTTTAATCTCATTTTATCATTCTTGAATTGTAGTATGATTAACTTCATAAGTCATTTTATTTATTTAGAGGCAAGAAATACTTACAGTTGCCTTACGTTGTGAAAGGAATGGATGTGTCTTTTTCTGGAATATTATCATTTATAGAAGCAGTAGGAATCAATCTTATAAAAGCAGGAGAATATACAGAAGAAGATTTGTGTTTTTCACTTCAAGAAACCGTTTTTGCCATGTTAGTAGAAACCACAGGTAGTTTTTTCATCATTCCGTATTACATTTAAAGACTTTCTCATATAAATATAATGGGGTTTGAAAAAAAATGACGTTTTTTTAATCCATGAACTTCAAATCCATCCACATTCAATTAGTCCCCTTCAAAAATTGATTTCAAGTTGCGAGCATTTTTAGAAAACCATAACTGTAGCTTACAATATATTAGTAATTTTACATCACTATTGAAGTTATAGTTATCATTATATTAACTTCAACTTCCAATTTTTGTTCAGAAAGAGCTATGGCTCATTGTAACTCTCAAGAAGTATTGCTGGTTGGTGGAGTAGCATGTAATTTACGGTTGCAAGAGATGATGGCTGAAATGTGTTCAGAACGTGGTGCTAAAATTTATGCTACTGATGAAAGGTACTGTATAGATAATGGAGCTATGATAGCACATGCTGGTGCGTTATTATATAAACATTCTGGACCTACAAAATGGGATGAAACGTTCTGTACCCAGCGGTAAGAATTATTTCAGCTTAATTAGGATTTTAAGATATTTTTCAATTTTAACTCTCTAAAATTTTGGCTTTTAGATTCAGAACGGACGATGTTGAAGTAACGTGGAGATAATTTTTGTATTTTTTAAAAGAATATAATTTATTTCATAAATTCACTTTCTAAAACGAGTTTGTCATTTGAAACCAGTAATTCCTTATACATAACTTACAAAAACCTAAAATATTTCTAAAATCTTATGACCTAATATTTCTTTGATGACAATAAGCAAGACATGGTTTTTAGAATCGTCAGCATTGGAAAAGAAAAGAAAAAAATTTACTCTGTCTCTAGACTTTTATTTGTGGCCCTCCACGCCATTCCTGTTGCTGATTTTGCATTACAAAAGACTTTGTTTAAACATAAATCATGATCTTTTTTCTAAATCTCACGTTTTCTAGTTGTTATATATTTCCAATGAAGTCGTCTTTAAAATGATATGTAAATAATATATTGCGTTCATACTCATGCCCTAACCCTATCAGTGCCCGCTCTAGCGGTTACGTCGCCCCAGACAAAAAGACTAATTGCCGCCCCTTAAGAATATATACACTACCGATCAGAAGTTTGGGATCAGTTAAAAAATTGGGCCTTGAACTACTTCACTATAGTCGATCGTGCCCAATTGATATTCTTAAAGTTGCTCTTAAATCTGCCACGACAAGTCCCCAGTAGTTTCGTTCGCGGGAAGTTGAATGACGGCAACTAAAAACCAAGATTTTTAATAAGTGTATAAGATTCTGGCTGAAGATTTTATCGATGTAAAGCAGCTCACCTCTGAAGATATGCTATAGAAGACTTGTGAAGCTTTTGGATGGTTCTGACATTCGTTTTAACTGGGTGGATCTTGTGAGAGAAATGCTTTATTCAATAGGAGAGCGCAGGACATCTGGGACCGCAGCATGCGGTCGTGTGGTCTCTAATAACTTAAAAAATCTTTCTCTAAACATCAATGAAGTACTCTTCATATAACATCCACCATAGATTGATATGTCCCTTAGTTCATATGTAAATATTAGGTGCAATGTCATTAAAACCAGATTGATAGTTCAAATTAGAGTAGCTAGTGATCGTCACCCCAGGATTCTTTATAATGGGAAAGCCCATTTATTTGATCCTAAAAGAGTTGCTTTACTTGTGTTGTGGGCAAAAATGATAATATTATGCACTTTATTTTGGAATGCCCTTATTATAAATGCTTGAGAAGGAGGTTGTTAAATAGGTATTTTCCTTCACACAGATCTTATGTTTTTGCTAACTTACTAGATATAGAAAATAAAGAAAAGTTAAACCATTTATTTTATTTTATCTCTGAGGCACTAGAGGAAAGATAAACATAGGTTTGCAAAGGTATTATTTAATACCTACGAGGAGATCCCTCAAACTCCTTCCCTAAAATAATTTGTATAAATGAATAAAGTCTATTTAAATCATTGTTACTATCTACTTTTTTAATCAAGTATTTAATATTATTTTATTACTTTGAAGATTAAACTGTAATGTTTGTAATGTTTCTTCTTGTAACGTTTGTATTTTTTGTTCAGCTTTCAGCAGAGGTCAATCTCTTGCTATAGAAAATGTATAGTTTCTTTAGGCCAGAAATAAATAAATATTGAATGAAATTTCTCAAGAAATGTTTCAAGCAATTGGACCAGCCATTTCAAGAGATTTTGAAGCGGCTTTCAAAAATATATCAAATACAATATTCAAACAAATACCAACAAATGAAATTAGTCCGTAAATTTTATTGACAAGATTTAGATAAAAGGTCATGAACTGTATAAATACTGATGATATAGGATGGATTGCTATTTGAAAATTCCTTCAATAGTCTTAAATTTCTCATTTTAACATTGTATCTTTATTACATACGATAATATTATTATGCGCAGCCCTCTATAGCTTCTAGCTGAAAAACAAATGTAAAAAATCTGAACCCTCTCATGAAAAAGAAAGAAGGGAAAAATATCATATCAAGCATTATTCCAGAAAAATATCTTGGCAACTAATATGCCAAGAATTATCTTAATAGCTTGCGAAAGAAATATAATGTAGAAAAAAGATAAATAAATATTTGAATTTTATTAATATATTCATTTATTTCTAGTTTAAAAATGAAGTGTACGCCTTTTTTTCAATTGTAACGTACATCTACATAATTTTTTCAGTTTTTGTGATTTTCTCCATAGAAACACCGACGAATTTTATTAAATTTTGATATACTAACTATAAAGTTAGTCGATTACAATTTTGAAAACTGGAGTAAGAGAAACTTGTGTGAGTGTTTCACATCAGATTTTTTTTGTTTTCTAATTAATAAAGTAACTAATTAAAATTAGTATATTTGTAGTTATATAAATGGCCACCAGATAACAGCACCTACTGAGAAAGCAATTTTATTTATGGTTATATAGTTTGTCAATAGGTGTCGCTACTTCCAAAGATTTTATTGGGAGTCCACTTCCCGTCCTTTCGCATTTTAAACTATTGAAAAATTTATTACATCACAGGATGGCGCTGCGATCGGGTGGCAAATTTTGGAACTACAATGTTGTATATCTAGAAGCTTGTGCTTTCTAGCGGCAATTATTTGAACTACTACAAATTCTAGATCAAGTAAGTGCTGTTACCTGGCGGTTAATTCAGAAACGTTAATTTATTCGTTTTTTAACTATTTTTCTTTTTTTATTTCAACCAAAATGTAAAATTAGTATTTTTTATTGGTTTTATAAGAATAGTCCTAATTCTTTAGTATAAACTGCATCTACAATTACATTCTTAAAGCAGTGAGAAAAAAGAAAAATTTTATATTTGTTCCTTTGCTCTATCTTTTATTAATTATTCAATTATTTGTTAAAGGGTGCTAATTGTGACTCTAAAATTAATTAAGTTATTTTCTCTCTTTTAAGTTACATGTATTCATTATATTTAATACTGATTTAAAATATTCTTCCAAATAATTATGAAGGGTGTTCTATCCCGAGACTTAAATTATCCTGCAAATCGCCGTCACAAGCATTGTGCTACTGGATTGATAGAGAGCTTGCTATCACACAACGCAATCTTATTTAGGTAAATAGTATAATCCTCACCTCCTTTATTTATCTGTAATTCATGTCACGAACTGTTTATTTGCAAATGAATTATACAATAAAGGAATGTAGGGTGATTGTTTTATAACAGATTTCGCGACAGTAGACTAAATAAATTTAGGGATGTCAAATCTAGACTATGAGGGAAAATGCAGACTTTGTCTACAGAGCATCATTTTGATTACGAACATAATTTTTTTCTTGTACAACCTTTATTTGAATCTTATTTTTCGCATTATTTGTTTGTCTCAAAAGTTTTATTTCCGAGTCATCAGTTATTTTGGTAGTACTTTAGAGAAAAGCATATTGCTAATCAGTTATTTTAGTGATACTTCAGAGAAAAGCATATTGCTATTGTTCCTTCAGAAAAATGTGGCAAATAAAAGTGTTAAGAATTTATATGTATAGATAGTATTCAACGTTTAAAGAAAATCGTTGCAGCCAATTTCGAGAAAATCACGAAAAAGTGAAGAAAAAAAAACATTCAGTAAATTTGCACTGACGGATGGATTTTGCCGTCTGTGCAATCCAAAAAGTAAATTCTGGCAATTTGAATTAATTAACTGGTTTTGTTCCTAATTTGTTTGCAAAGTTAAGCCTTTGCACTTCTATGGCTAGTTGCAGCGCTCGCTCTACGGTTATGTCGCCCAGACAAAAAGACAAATCGCCGCCCCTTCATATATATATACACTACCGATCAGAAGTTTGGGATCAATAAAAAAATTTAATTATTTACTAAAATTCTTTAAAGAAAAATATAGTTACATTGTAATAAGAATTTGTCAACAAATCATTATTCACTTACTTTTTATTTAATTGGGATCAGTTCACTCCTTGAGCTTCACGGTTTACGAGTATATCTTCACGGTACATCTTTACGAGTACATCTTATTGCAACGTTGATTTTTCTTCTTTTGAATTAATACAAAATGGGCAAAGTTAAAGAATTGAGTATTGCTACCAGAAGTGCCATTTGAACTTTACATAAAAAAGGAAAATCAGAACGAAAAATAACGGCTGAACTTAAAATTTCAAAAAATGGTGTTCACTGTGCTTCAAACGCTTTAAAAAATATGGTGATCATGAAAATTTACACCGCCCTGGGAGACCAAAATCAACAACCACAGGTGAGGGGATAAGTTCATTATTTTATGAAGTAAAAGAAACAGACGACTCACAGCTCCAAAAATCAGAGGGGAAGTTATTAAAACAAGTTCGAGGCCAATTTCTGTCTCAACTGTTCAAAGGCGACATCGTCAAGCGAACTTAATAGGAAGAGTTGCAACGCTGAAACTATTATTAAAGGGTGCAAACAAGAAGAAACGTTCAGAGTGGGCAATACAAAGACTTCACAGTGAAAGGTTGGAGGAACCTTTCAGCTCAGAAAAACTACATCCACAATGCATAATACCCACCGTTATGCACAGAGAGGGCTCGGTCATGGTTTGGGGATGTTTTCAGGCTATGGAATAGGTGATCTCGTCCGTATTGACGGCATAATGAAAAAAAAAATTATAGAAGCATTTTAGAAAATCACGTCTTACCCTGCGGTTAGCGATTGATTGGGGACAAAATCATTATGCAACAGAACAGTGACCTTAAACATACTTCTGAATTATGTAGACATACCTTAAGGAAAAAGAAGATGAAAAATATGTGGCAATATGGTCTAGCCCTCGCAAACCCCGGTTTTGAATCCAATTGAACTTTTGTGGGATAAGCTGGATGGAAAAGTTCGCATCAAGTGCCTTAATTCTCCAAATGCTCTGTGGCAGATACTGTACAGTGTATGGAGTAATATTGAATTCGAAACAATCAATAAATTGATTGAGAGAATGCCTAGAATTATAAGAGAAGTAATTAAGCGGAGAAGTGGTAACTTTGATGACAAAGCCGTTTAGTCGAAATTTATTTTTGAAAGATTTACACTTTGTAATGAATTTTTTTATCGCTTATATTATTGTATATAGATTAAATATAACATTTTTGAATTACTGACATTTTATTTCATTCATAACAAATAATATTTTTATTCTAGGTGGTCCCAAACTTTTTACCAGCAGTGTATATATTTTTTTAAGCAAATCTATGCATGTTCAAACACAACCTGAAGCAGCTCTCTGTTTGCGTGCTAATGCTATTCTATTCAGAGAAGTATATGCTTGTTCAAACAAGTTCAAGCATCATCCTTTACAAATTCTGCAATAATTTTTCAATAATAAAGTCAATATTTTTAGCTTTAAGACATAAAGAATATAAATACGCTAAGCACTATCAATTTTTAGCGAACGAAAAAATCGATTAGTGAAATTTGAGTATTTAACACAAAAATATTTTTCCCACACTTACAGCCAAAATAGCGCCCCGGACAAGTGTCCGGGTTGCCCGCTCCTAGAGCGGGCTCTGACCCTATTCTGGACTGATCCTCTCTAATCGTGCAAGTTGTGATTTTTATTAATTATTTGTACGCATTCGAACAGACTACATATATATCAAATAAAACATATTAGGAAATAAAACCCACTGGTAATTGGTAATTGAACCAAGTACGTACAGCCTCAAACTCCTCAGCTAACGTGGCACTTTCAACTTGGTAGAGACATTGAGCATTCGTAGGAATTTAAAGAGTTCCGATGGTTTTTTTTTCGATATTGAGGACGCATTCGATCGTAAGTCTCATGAGAAAATAAGGGAACTACTAGAGAAGAAAAGATTCTATTGGACTCGAATGAAGTACATAGATAGCGTTCTGACATCGAGAATTATTTATTCTCGGCTGTGGAAGGCGGAGAGAAATGTGATGGTAGGCAGTAGGCAGGGGATTTCTCATTGTAGATATATATCCCGTGAGAAATAAGTGATTGCAGGAGAAGACTTTTTTAAGTTCTTCTTCAACGCTCAGAGTTTTTTTGAGATCTCGGACAGGCGGGTCTAGATGGCGGATGAGTTGGCTAAGATGGGATCAACATTACCATTTTGTGGTCGCGAGAAAGCAGTAGCCTCACTAAGCAATTTGTGTCAGAGAAATTTAAAAATGGAGGAAAAGGGTATTGGAAGTTCATGGACGGGTGTCTCCAGGCTAAAAGATATAACAGTAAGACGTCAAGTATCTTCTATCCCTATGTAGCATACGATTGAGAATCCTGGCGGGTGCATTGATGGACACGCTTGAGTAGCCTGTTACTTACACAAAATAGGCAAGACGTCTAGTCCTTTCTGGATGCAGTTGGGGGAAATATATATATAAAGGTGTTTGCTAATCCGGCTCCGTCCATGACTCCACATCGGTAGATAGAAGTAAAGCCAGCCTGAAAAAATAGGTTACATTATATATTTTCAAAAACTGGAGCGATGTTCCAGAGCAAACATTTGGAGAACAATCTAAAAGGCAAAATGTTACCAAATAAAAACTCAAGATAAAGAATAAGAATCAAAGATCTTACCATCAAAAACAATAAATTTTCTCTGTTTTTTCAGAAAGTCAAAATATTGTCTTAGACAAACATTCTCCACAGAAGTCTTAAATATTGGGAAGATTAACGGTGTATGGTAGTTTGTAAGGCATTTATTTGATTTTGTTATAATTTTTTATAACATTACTCTCTTTATTCCTAATACACAAAAGATACAAAGCGACAATATTTTTCTCGTATCAATATAAAAAATAGTTATGTTTGGCCGTTGTTAATCAAACAAGCAAAAAATTGGTTGGTTTGGCAAAGAAAAAACTTTTTTTTATCTTTAAAAGTTAATTCGACGTTTCGGATACCTTTGGTATCCTTCCTCAGGAACAACATAAGCAGAACAGAGAGAAATACAGATAATTGCATATGAAACCTGGAACATTTAACATTTTCAGGCAAGGCTCCAGAGTCTAAAGCCTCAGACAGTAATATTTTATTAATAAACGGATTAAATCAGACAACCACAACAATATCAGAGACATTTTCCGTGGTAGCCTGCTTCATTTTGTGGTCATCGACCGGTTTTGGGATGCATTTTACAGACAGTGTGACAACACAGACTTGCACAGAGCAAATTTAATTTACACAGTGACTGGTGTTATTAACTGTATTTAAAACTAAACTCTTAAACTACCCCTGATACCCTTGACCTTGTTTAAGAGTTTAGTTTTAAATACAGTTAATAACACAGTCAGTGTGTAAACTGAATTTGCTCTGTGCAAATCTGTGTTGTCACACTGTCTGAAAAATGCATCCTGAAGAGGCGAACCGCCCGAAACCGGTCGATGACCACAAAATGAAGCAGGCTACCATGGAAAATGTCTCTGATGCTTTCCAGCTCTGCGGAACCAACAACCACAATAATATTTTGTTAATATTATCTCTGTAATTTATATAAAAAATATTTTGTTATGTTGTCGGTTATACCCGATTTTCTCGAAAAGGAGCCAACTATTTCCTTTATATCAACAATATAAAAATATCTAGAACTATTATTTTAATCACTTTTCTGGGAAGACTCATTTACCGCCACGACGTCAGTCTTTGTTTCTACTAGTTGCCATTCTTTGTACTGTACCAACCAATATATTAAACAAATTTAGCAAAAATTGGAAGTTGCAAGAACATCGGAATCTCTGTGCATCTAGAACCCTTTTGTCAATTTTTCCCAGAATAATATTTTAAATGAAAGTATAGTTTTGTAAACATAAATGTTTGCAAAAAGACTGCATTCCAAGTTTAAAGAAAATCAATGGAACGATTTTTTGGGAAAACTTCGAAAACTTATTCGGTATTGGAAATAGTCGTCATAATCTTTCAGTTGATAAACCTCTGCTTTGAATTCTAGCTTTCACCCTTTACACAGGAAAATTAGTAACTTGGGCTCAAGAGAAATGTATTTAGAATTCAGAGGTAGTATTAATTCAAAAAATTGTCAGCTAACTGAGGATAGGTCATCCAGAACATTGCCGTATAACTTTTATCTTCAGATTTAATACCGACATACATTGTATTTGTTGTAACTTAGGCGCCCCAGGCACTTTACCACTTTTTGTTAGTATGCCCGGCATTTAGAACTGCTAGGAAAACATATTTAATTGAATATATTAATGTTGAGTATGATAATGAAGAAAATTTACAAAATATATAATAGTTGATAATATCCACAAGTTCAATAGTATGTACTTATGTACACATTAACGTAATGTACTTTTATGTTGCGTTTACATTGAAATTTAGAGGCTTTATTGTAAATATTGAAAATGAAATTGTAGTTAACAGTTTTGTTTTATAAGGTCAATTATTATTCTGAACAGTTGTCTCTTAATTTATGTTTTACCATTACATTATTAATTTTTGTAAATAGGTAAATTTGAACAGATGCTTTTAGTTTTTCACTTTCTTTTACACTTTATTTTTTTGTAATATTTTTAATTTTCTTTTTTGTTCAATTTATTTAATGTATTAATAAGCACGTCGTATTTGTAACCAAAACTCCATTTGTAGGGAGGGGGGTATTTCCCCGAAAACAAATAAAATCTATTCTGTTCGGTAAAGACCATGTTCAGTCAACCGATATTCTTCCAGCTCGAACATTAACAAAATATTTCATTAACCTTACTAGATATTTATAGTGGCTGAGGCTCAGGCCTTCACGGGCTGTGATGGCCAGAAAGTAAGTAAGTTAATAATATATTGATGGAGGAACGAAAAATATAAAGAAGATTGTAGGAAAGGCTAACCTTAAATCTTTCAGGCAAAGTAATTCAAATAATAGCCGTAGATATTTTTATATCAGTCGTCATACCCAAGTTTATTTGGGGCAAGGATTTCATCAGCAAGCTCCTTACAAAAACATTGCCCGAGTAGGTATCAATGTAACAGCCTCGATTGCGTCTTAGGAGTCAACTGGTGTAACGATATCTTTAATCTTCTGGAGCGCATATTTTATAGCTGTGACTTCTCCCTCGAAGTTCGAGATTGGACCGACCGCAATGCTCACTTCAAAGTCCGGGGAAAAGACTCCAGTTCCAGCATTTCTATTAACACCGTTGGCTGACCCATCTGTTCACATGGTGCAAATTACTGTAAGAGAAACTCTTTTGAATTGTTTCCAAGGCAAACCCCTTCAGGACTGTGGATGGTGTATCTTCCTTTCTCATTATTTCAGTCAATGAGAGGTGGCAGGAGTAGTTGAAACATTGGCAGCTTGTTTGCCGGGTAAGCCTGACGATTTAATGAGATTAAACTTCTTTTCGCAGCAATATCATTTGACTCTCATGGTGAAGTCTAAAATTAAAAAACAAGATTATAAATTCAAAATTAAAAATCAAATTTATCTTATATCTAGACTAGGAAGATTGTACAATTAATTTTCTGCACCTTTTACTAAGTGCCACCAAATGTGACAGGCATGTTGATTTTTTGCAATGTTCGCAATTATAGTTAGCCAAACGCTTCTTTTTTGCTGGTGCTTCACAATCATCACATCTTTTCCTTTTCATCGAATTTCCAGCTTCCGGAATATTACTCTCACTTTCGGTGTTTCTTCAATTGATATGGATTGTTTAAATTGTGTTAATGAACGTGTATATTCTGTAGTATACCAACAGATTACAGGCTTCTTCTTGTTAAATGCGGCAACACGAGTTCATGAGAAATTTTGTTCAAAAACTTCTTTCATCGGGTAGCCTCTAAGTATTTCCTCAATCATAATTTGCGCATTTATACCTCTAACATTAATCATCGCATAAAAAAATTATCAAAGGCCAACGACGCCTTGCAACATTGTATGAAGCACATAACATATTCCATGACATGTGCTCCTCCTTTCGTCATATTGTAAAAAGCAATGATAGTTGGTTTTCTTTTATCCGCTCTGGGTCAATAGTAGAACCAGAATGTAGGCTAGAAGCCAGTAACACATATTTGCCTTTTTTTGGTACATCCGAAACCAAAGTACAATCTCTTCTAAAACCAAAAAGACTGTGATTTACTGATCGATGTTTACTAGTTGTAAATTCAGGTGATAATTCTCATTTTTTTGTTTTTATGTGCCTACATAAGACAACTTTTTTTTTTTCAATTCCTCTATTAATGTTCCAGTGATATTTCTCCCTGAACAGAAAATTGGTTGTGCCAGTCTCAAAACTATATCGGGCTGTTTATTACTCACTTGAAATTCACCTTCTGGTTGTATTCAAGATTCGTAGGCTTCAAGATTATATAAATAGAACATCAATTAATAGTAAATATAGAACATAAATAGAGCATCAACTAATGTACAGATTTATGAATCATATTAGTTTGCTTGGAATGTATTGCTTAAAACCACATCTTCCTCTAAAGGTTTCTTATTTTTCGTCTACTGTTATATTTTCACCCAAGCAGTTATCTACAAACAGTGAATATTTGTCGTACTGCTGCTAATTTGTCACTTCTTTTCGTTCCTCGCATGCTGATCTATCATTAAATATTAGACTCCTCATAATAAACTTGAATCTTTTAATACCCATGCCTAGTCGAAATTTCTCTATTCCACCTCCTTCCATTCCCCCACAGGTCATCTAAAATTCTTTGTTCCTTTGGGTATACCGCTTAGATAAAATAAGACCAATAAAAGCTTTAATTCTATCAAATCAATCGGCTTTGTATTCCTTTCTCTCTGATAAGCTTCCTTAATCGTTTCAATAAATTGTATGTATAAACTATAATCTGTAAAATCTTATCACGGAAGAACAGGCTCCAACTGGCTAAAAGGGTTTTGGCCAATCTTTCAGCAAGAGGTAACTTTTTTATAATATATGAAATGGTGCAAGAACTCTACTTGAAACAGGATACACATTCCATATTGTTGCCTTTTCTTTTCCTATAAAATAGTTTTCATTATTTTCAACAAAATCTTCATTCTCATCTTCTTGCTCTGTTTCGGAATCTGCTTCATGTGTTTCTGTTACGTATTCAGTGTCAGCCTCACTATTAACTTCAGAGTCCATAGCTTGCTCTTCACTAAATAATAACTTCCAAACTTCAGCGAGATCCGAAGAATTAGTTAAATCAAATCTCTTATCATCACCCATACTTCAGCGCAAAAAAAAAGCGAGAATGATGTATCAATGATTTTTTTTCCCCAGGAGTTCCACTTTAAGTGGGTTTCCTTGACCTAAATATCTTGAATTGCCTTTGTCCATGCCACTCTATTCTTTGACAAATTTTCCTGAAGACCATCGCTCATCAGGCTCTCGGCTATGCCATCCTGCCAACTCCTGCGAGGTCTTCCTCGGCCCCTTCTTCCCTATGACATTCTTTTTTGGTGCCCAACCATAAGGGTCTCTTTTTTTCTATCTCTTGTAATATATTCTTTTTTACTTCCATCACTTCCCTTAACTGGGAGTTCCTTATTCTTTCCATTCTGGATGTTCTTGCTGCCCGCCTCCAGAAGTCCATTTCTGTTCACAGCAGTTTTTTTTGTAAACGTTTCTTTGTCTCTGTCCCAAAATAAAAAAGTCAATTTGATATATGTAATTTAAATTTTACTTGTATAAAAAAAAAAATTGTTTATTAAAAGATATTAGCTGAAATTACTTACCAATAAGCAAAAATTTTCAATACATCAAAGTTTTAAAATGCGGAAATAGGCGCAATATATCAACTTGGTAACTTGGCTAACTACACGAACAGTTGAATAGAATGTGAATGAATGTTGTTTGGTAAAACTTAAGAAGCCAGTAAACAAGTGAAATATCTGAGTTTCGCAGTGTAGTTGTAAATAAAAAAAAAATCATTTATCAAATTTGATCACTTTGCTCGACGGAGGGTTAAAGAAATTTGGAAGATAAGAAATCGATGAAGAAGAATGTCATTTGAATATGGAAGTGATATATTTTAGAACTAATTTAATGAAAATTATCTTTTTAAAATTCACTTCTTTAATCAGGTTAAGTTAATAAATCTGATTTTTGTTTTGTTTCAAGTATTTATTTATCATTGTAAACGGTTTCCCTCTTTCTAGTTAAAATTGATAAGCTTTGAAGAAGGTTACTCATTAGCAGGTTTTATTGTAAGATTTGTAAGGATTATAATTAATGTATATAAAAAAATGTGTAACATTTGACAATAATTATTGTTATTTGATCAACATTCATAAATTCTAGATGCTGCTTATCTGTCTCATTTTCTATCCGATCTTCTAACCTCAGTTGTTTTATTGCTTTGTTCGTTTTTTTTTTTGTGAATTCATGTGGGAATTACCCAGATAATGTTGCATGGGATGCTTAATGTGTTTAACATATAATTTCTGAGTTAATACCTCCAAGTTCTCAAAATAATATGGTACTTATTGAATACTTAAGATAGATACAGAAGACCTTTTATGTAGGTAATTAAGTGAAGTTTATTTTTATAGTCCTTGCTTAGTTAATCTGTCAATTATCCTACATATTGAAAACCAAAACTAATCTGTAGCGTATCCTTGAAAAACTTAGACAGGGAGACTGCTTTGATCAGTAATCGCGGTTTCTATCGCTATGTTGTGAGAATCCTTAGGATATGATTGCTGTTTTCAGTTTTTCTCACATAATTGGACCTTTCTCCTGCTGTTGTATTTAGCATTGAGCAAACTGAAAGCAAATGCACATTGTTCAATGAAAAACTAACTGCCCTGCAATGAAAAGAAACTATTTCATTATGAAATCTAATTAAGCGAAATGCTTTATTAGCATTGAGCAAAGTGATAACAAATTTGCACATTGTTCAATGCAAACATTTTTGGAGGATGATAATCCTTGGTGATATTTTGTGTTTGACTTCATTCTCGAAGTAGTGTTTTTAATTTTTAACAAAAAGTATTAATTGAACAATGTTTTCGATGAGAAATTGAACGTTATAATTTAAAGGACTCTATTTCTTAATGTTAAATGTACAAATAATAATATTGGTTTTTAGAAATCCTTTTTGTGCTCTTTCCTTAAGTGTATCTTGTTAGCTTCTTTATTTTATCAGGCATGGTTAATAAACAATTATTATTCTATTGTAGATAGCAGAATAAAGTATGGCCTTTCCTGCTGGTTACTCCAGTGATGAAGATTGGGGAAGCAACGATGAAGATATAACATTTGCAGATAATTTCTGCAAAATAAAAGAAGTGGTTACGGACTTGGATAAAAAATCTTTAACACAGGAACAGAAATTAATTGATGCTATAAGAGATGAAAAATTAATTGAAGTTAAACTCCTGGTGGAAGAGGGTGAGCGCTTACAAAAAGTTGTTTTCTTGATTATTATTTTAAATTGTTTATTTAAAGGGGGCCAAAATTGTTACATATTTTACAGTTTCTTTATTGAATAAAACAGTCGACACCTTGTTCAAAGTTACCGATTCGAGTCAGCTACATCTTTTTTTTTTTAATGATATGATCTGTCAATCAATCTTGTATGTGCTAATATGGTTCAAGAAAAGGAAAGTAACTTTTATTCTTTAAATCTCTAATCTCTATGTCCATACTTCATGATTGTAACATTCGCTTCTCTTAAACTTCCTTAAAGAGAGTGAGTGCTTAAAATCAAAACACAAAGTTGTTTTCATGTACTTTAATTATAAATTGCATTTCTATTTTTTCTCACGCTGTTCTTACAGTTGAAAGTTCAAGAGAACCGAATCCTATCTGGTTTAAAAGTTAGCACTGAGCAAAAAAGAAAGACAAAAAAACGCCTATTGCATATACTTCTGGGAGAACAGTAGGGTTATGGTTATCTCTGAAGTACCACTTCAATATAATATATATATATATATATATGTCAATAGAAACATTAAGTTAAAGTCTCTATACAGACTTGATAACTTTACTCTGACGATGGATGAAAATTTGAAACCGGTCAGGAATATTAGTCTTATGCATGCTACGACGGATAAAATACCAGATTTTATTTATTGTTGTTTCTATAGGCGCTAATGTCAATTACAAACCGGAGAATTTTGGCTGGACGCCTTTGATGCTTGCCGCCTCTTTGGGCCTTAAAAACATTATCGAATTCCTGTTAAAACAAAAGGCCGATCCTAACATTCAGGTCAAGTTAACTACACCCCTGATGTGTCTGTGTAATTCTAGTACCACTCTTCAAGAAGATGAGCTTCTTCAATGTTTTGATTTGCTTGTTGATGCCGGTGCGAATATAAATGCTTTCAGTGTTCACAGGTAAAAGTCATTAATTTATTAATTAATTATATAATAATGTTTTTAATATAATATCTTCAGGACAATGTATGGTAACTATTTCATTTTTCTCGTAATGTTACTTCCGTTAAAATTAGGTTTTTAATAGTACAGTGATTGAAATGACTTTATAAACTTAAGAGTTCTTAATAACATTCGATATGAAATTATCTAAATTTTTTTTATAGTTAAAATAGTAAATATATTTGTTGCGAAACCGTGGAATTGAAAATATATGTATAAAAAAAAATAAAATAATTCCATAGTTTCGCAACATTCTCTCACCCAAAATAAAGGAATCAATGAAATTAACATTATAAATTTTCAACTTCTAGTGGGAAACCATATTTTTGGAGTGATTCCTCAACAGTTTTAGCATGGATTCGAAAAGAAAGGTTCAATGGGCTCTGATCATCTTCTCATATTTTGAAAAATACCTGTAGTACCAATCATTCAATGAAGATGAAATACCATCGTTTTCTTCTTTTCTTTTATATAATTTCTTCATCATTGACGAAGGCCATGCTTGATGGTTGGCTTAGCCAATCAGAATCTTTCCACCATCTCGATTCGACAAGTTTTCTTCTGAACATTCTTTCGAGGGTAGATCAGCTGATTTTTAATTCCAGGGAAGTGATACCATTGCTTATTCTAAGTCAGTCGCTAAAAATGTGACTCACTTTTGCCTGGGAGGAAATACCTAGGACAGCTCAGAAAATACGTAAAAAGTAGCATAAAGACAATTTTAATGTCACATTATCTAAAAAGTCATAATTATTTTAACTACTAAGCTTACTACAAAATTTATTCGCTAATTGATCAGTACTTGTATATTTTTTTTAATTATTGCCAAGGACTACAAACTCATAAATTCATTTTCTTTCTCTCTCTCCTTCGTTCTTTATGAAGACATCATTATTGCTAGCTTTCAACATCACTGGCTAGCTCTTAACATTACCATCGCTAGCTCTCAACAAGGCCATCACTAGCCTTTTGCAACATCAGCTAGTTCATCATCATTGCTAGCTTTCAACATCACTGGCTAGCTCTTAACATCACCATCGCTAGCTTTACCATCCTTAGCTAGCTCTCAACAAGGCCATCACTAGCCTTCTGCAACATCAGCTAGTTCATCATCATTGCTAGCTCAACATCACTAGCTAGCTCTTAACATCACCATCGCTAGCTTCACCATCCTTAGCTAGCTCTCAACAAGGCCATCACTAGCCTTCTGCAACATCAGCTAGTTCATCATCATTGCTAGCTTTCAATATCAGTGGCTAGCTCGCAACAGCATCATCACTAGCTTTCTGCAACAAAAGCTAGTTTTCATCAACTTCAATGGTTTCAATAAACCCAGGCTAGCTACAACAAAGTCGTAGCAAAACCAGATGAGCTACAAACATACATCAGCCAGCAGTACGCTCAAATTTTTCACGTATGAAGAATTTCATCAGGATAGGAGATGATATAATAGGATCCGAAGAGAGGGATCAAAGCAGAGAGAGAGAGAGAGACAGGATCACTTTTTAGTTTAGGCCAGACTAGAGTGGGAAAAACTGTTTAAATACAGCTGTGTCAGCCATAGGACTTAGTCTACCGACAGTCTTGTGAATTCATAAAGCAGTCACAACGCACCATCAACCTTTTTTGTTGTTCGATTTGGCCTGTTTTCGAACTCGTTGTGTTTTGTCGTAGAGACATTTGGTGTGAATATTGAAATTTTGCAAGTTTTTCTCTTGATAATTCAAGAGCCAGGGAAAGTGAAATTTTATTCCAAAAACAATTTCATGGAGGGAGGGGTATAATTTGTTGAACTGCTTTTGGTAGAATTGTGGGCCACTTTAATTAGTGGTAGAAATTTGTGTCAATTCTTATCAGAATTAATCCTTCTAGGAATTAATTTCTAGTCTTTACCTACTGTGAAAGATGGAAACACAAGACTAATGAGATTGCACACGGCTTCAAGAGAAAATCTGCGGCCAGTACAACGGATTTACCCACCACTTGAAGATGAAAATGTATAAAGTTAACTTCATTGCTTCAGTTAACTTGGTTGGGAGTATGTTACGAAACCATGGAATTATTTTAATATTTTCTACATAGTTTTAATTCTCTCAACATGATTTTATGGTATAGTTAAAAAATGAACAGAAGGACGCATGTTGTAAAAAGAAAAGTGTAGTTTGCTTAATTTGAAAACATACTTTTTGTAAAGTTTATGAAATTCTTTTCTAAAAATTCCCAAATCATATAAAGCCTAAATCTATTTGTTAGAAAGAAATAATGTAACAAAGTTAGTAAGAGTATCCCTTTAGTTCGATGCTTTGGTGAGAATAATCTGGATGCGATTATCTTTGAAACTGTTTACTCAGGATTGCGGAGGAGTTACGGTTAGTTGCGCAACTCAGGTCAGTAATGGCGTTATGGACATATGACCATAAATTCCAAATCGCCGTCTTGCAGACTTGGTCTAAGGTTTAATGTCATTTAGTTTTATTATCCATTCTTCCAGTATTTAAAAATGCCTTAGAGTGTCTTCGTCTTCAACCTCACGCAAGTTAAATGAATTAGTGTTTGATATTCAGACTGATATTAGGTTACATTTTTTATATTTTGCGAATGGCTACTTTATTGATCCATGATTTTTATTCATTATTCAATATTTACTTGGAATTAAATATTTCGTATAAAGCATCAATTATGGGATGTATTATATATGTGTTGTTTTCATTTTGTTTAAAAAATTAAATTCTGTTTTCTACATTAATAAAAGTTTATTTGTTAGAGAAACCCCTCTGATGTTTGCTGCCGACCGTGGACATGAAAAATTAGTGACCCGATTACTTGAACTCGGCTGTGATCCGGATTTCATTAATTGTGATGGTTGGACAGCTCTTTTTTTTGCTGTTAATAGAGGCAATTTAAAGATGGTAGAGCTTTTAAAAGAGGCAGGTTTGTAATGTATGTTTAATTCTTCAGTTCTTAATACGTATTAGACTACTGTAAAATGATAATTATATAGAATACACATAGAGAATGATAATTAGAGAATTTACAGAGGTTTGAAGTTGTGTATCTCAGTTGGCATAAAAATGTTCCATAAATTAAATGCCAACAATTTCCTATTTATTACTTATTTCCTGAATTTTCTGTATATTAAAATTAATATTATTTCTATTAATGGCTCTTTCATAAACAACTTTGCGTTTTTATTTGCTTCTTAAAAAAATAGTAAAATTTATTTCCTTTTTTGAATACACAAAAGTTACTACAAAGCATTCAGTTAAAATGAGGCACAGCACTTTTATGCAAGTATAAGATTTTTAGACCTTAACATTATAAGTTTTATATCTGATGTTTTCTTAGCGTTTAGTAATAGATTTGAATTAGCTTTCAGATCATCGCGTATACATTCTTTTTATTACCGAAATTTAAATAAATTTTTTTTTCTTTTTTTTTACAGGTGCTAGTCTTTGTTTAGAAGATCTAAAAGGACAAACGCTCTATGATCTAGCCTTAATTAAAAATTACAAAGATATTGCTGATTTAGTGATTTGTGACGATGATATCGATTCGGTTGATGATTTCTGTCTTTATTCTTGTAACAAGAGTATATCAAACTACCAATTTGTTTTGTCCGATATGCCTAACTACGAAGTATCACAGTCAGTATATTTTTTGTATATGATATAATTTGCAAGATAAGTAATATCGGATGTCATGTGCAGTTCATTCAGATTTCAGACTATTTAAATGGAAATGAATGTTTTATAGACATTGAAAAGTTTGTTATTGATGTATATTCTTCTTTCTTTTATTGGCGTAACGGCGTATTTGGCTGCCCTTGGCCTCCTCAAAAATTTTAGCTAAGTTTCGTGACGATCATTTTTCTTTTATAATGTCAGCCTCCTCACGCATGAACTGTACTGATATATCCAGGCTTAGGACTAGTACTGTATCTAGCAAAGCTTCGCTGGTGGAGTTTATGTTTGTATAAGATTAGGCTAGATTTGTTATGTAGTGGCTAGATTAGGTTAGAGTGGTTGCCAAATCCAGTGAAGATCTTTTGTAGATCCCTTGGGCGTCCATAGGCAAGAATGTAGTCGCCTGTGAAATATACATGAATTTAAGTCAATCTCGTCAGCCTCGTATTTTGCTGAGGTCTCTATGAAAATGGTTAAGCATATGTGTTTCCTCTATGCAAAAATGCCCATCTTTGTGCTCTTCACGTTCTCGAAGAATAAAAAAACCTCGAAATGAGGCAAGTGAAGACTGGAAACGTCCCCGCTTAAACCTTATTTTCAAGTAACAATTATATCAAACGTTTTTGCTTTTTGCGGTCGTTATTTCTTCCGTCATTGTGTATTACATAATTATTAAAATAAAACTGGTGTGGTATACTTACTCGACTTTTAATGAAATAAAATATGACTCTGTTTGTGTATGTATATAGATATATTATATATATATAAAATATATTAAGTGATGGAGATGATCTCAGACAGTGGTCTCTAGTGAATTTTGGTATTGATTTTTGTTAGGGATGTAGGCAGAGCCGACGCAGGTTTTGAAAGTAAAAGACAACAGATTAATACAGTTGCTGTAAGCCTTGTAGTTTAATGCAACCCAAAGTACAAAATACATATGAAAAGAGACAACTAATATATGAATGTAATATCAATAGAAACACGAATGTATATACGAACGCACAGACATAGTTCTTCACATAAACACGACCGGTAACAGACTGAGTTTACAAATATATATGTGAAATAAGGAAACACACAGAGATACCGGATGAAGCGCACTAACACACAGAAAACTCAAGGTAGAGCATGGAGCGGATGAGGGAATTTCCTGCTTAGAAGTCCCGCTCAACACTTCCCCTCGATCCATGCTCAGATTCTTCGGAGTTGAGCAGATTTTCAAGTCCCAACATCTTCAAGCAGCAGCGGTGCTTCAATCCTGACAAACCCTTCGTGAGGAGATCGGCGGCCATACTCCCTGTAGGTAGGTGACTGACTTCTAGGAGTTTACTTCTTAACGCATCTCGAATAAAATGGTGACGAATATCAATATGCTTGCTGCGGGCATGGAAAGCCGGGTTTCCAGCAAGTTTTAAGGCGCCTAAATTGTCATTGTAGATGACAATCGGGTTGACAAGCTCTTCGTTACCAAGTTCGCTTAGTAGCCCTTTGAGATATATCGCCTCTTTTGCAGCTTCTCCTAGTGCCATATATTCAGCTTCCGTTGAAGATAACGCCACAGTTCGTTGTTTTCTAGAATCCCACGTTATTGGGCCTCCGCTGAGAATAAATGTGTAACCAGTGTAGGATCTTCGATCTTGTATGCAGCTGGCCCAGTCCGCATCTACATAACCTCGAATTGGTTTGGTTTCTCGATCATAGGTAATTCCTAGATTCACAGTGCCCTTGAGATATCGAAGTACTCTCTTTGCTGCAATCCAATGAGTCCTGTCAAAATCATTGTTAAACTGCCCCAAGCAGCTGACCGCATATGCAATGTCGGGTCTAGTTGTTACAGCCAAATAAGTCAAGGCACCAACCAATTCTCGAAATGGTAAATTCTTGTCATCGTCGCTCGGAGGCTTCGCAGGTTTGGTCAGCTTTGTTTTTGGTTCCATAGGTGTACATACGGCATTATTCCTCCATTCCAAATCTACACAGTAAGTCCTTTATGTAACCACGTTGAAACAAGCCAATCTTCCCATTTTCTTTGAGAAATTCTATACCTACGCAGCAACCGGCCTTTCCCAAATCTTTAACATCAAATACGCTGGCGAGATGCTGGTACAGTTCTTTGATCTTTTCGGCACTTCGAGAGGCAATCAGAATGTCATCAACATAAGTTGCTATCAAGGACAACTTATCCCCTATACCATAGTAGTATAAGCATGGGTCAGAATTACTAGCATTTGCTCCAAACTTTTTAAGGCTTGAATCCAACTTGAAGTACCAACTTCTACCTGCTTGACGTAACCCGTATAAAGATTTCTTTAGTAGACATACTTTGTCTCGACTTTCCAATTCTCTGAGCATATTTTTTGTCTCAGCAACAACATTCTTTTCTTGACTAGTTTCTGCTATTCGTTTCATTACTTCTGTCAAATACTTCGGGGGTTCCATATAGATTTCTTCTTCAAGTTCTCCGTTGAGAAAGGCAGCAGTAATATCGAACTGGTGAATCTTCATGTCATGATGTGCCGCCAGAGCAGCTAGTAGACGAATAGAGCTCAATCGACAGACTGGAGCGAAAGTTTCACTGAAATGAACTCCTGGTTTTTGAGAATAACCTTGTGCCACGAGCCTAGCCTTTCGTCTCTCCAGCGTACCGTCCGGTTTGTATTTATTCCGCAGAACGATACGACTTCCAATGATGTGCTGATCCATGGGACGACTTACAATTTCCCAAGTCTTATTTTTAAGGACGGAAGTGATCTCCTCCATCATTGCATTGAACCATTCTTCGGCTTCAGAACTAGATGGTGCTGATTTCATGGGTACCTCTGACAAACAAGCATATTCAACAACTTCTTCATCGGATTGAATCACTTCGGTCTCATTATATTGAATGCGTGGTCTTCCTCTTCGTCCGCACCGGATTTTTCTTGGCCTTCCAGGTAATCTTTTCATGACCCTGATTTCGGTATCTACTCCAACGACGTCTAAACTCTCGGAGTCATTGATGTTCTCAGAAGCTCCAGGTTCTTCAGCTTTGCATTCTATTTGAATAAATTCTTGCTCTTTAAACCCCGATCTTTCTTCTTTCAAGTTCCTATCTTCTTTATTGAGAGTGTTTGTTTTTCAAGGAATTTTACGTCCCTAGTAATCTCGACTTTTCTGGTAGTGGGTTTCCAAATTCTGAAACCTTTTGACTCATCCGAGTATCCTAAGAAGATTCCTTCTTCACTTCGATCTTGAACTTCCCCTTACTGGGATCCTTGTTTAAACAGAACACTTTACTTCCAAATTCTTTAAAATAGCTTACGTTCGGTTTGCTCCCGGTCCATACTTCGTAAGGAGTCTTTCCTTCTAAACAGCTTGATGGGCATCGATTCCTTATGTAATTACTGGTATAGACCGCTTCAGGCCAAAAGCTAGGGGGTAGTTCGGATTCTGAGATGAGACATCTTGCCATTTCCAGCAAAGTCCTATTTTTCCTTTCTGCTATACCGTTCTGCTGGGGTGTGTAGGGAACGGTCAGTCTTCTTTTAATTCCTTTCCTTTTTAAGAACTCATCAAACTCTTTGTTAACATACTCGGTGCCATTGTCGGATTGTAAGCATTAGATTTTTTTGCCTTTCTGGGTCTCTATTAAGGCAACGAATTCCTTGAATGTTTGTAATACCTGATGCTTAGATTTTATAAATCGGACTTCACACCATCTTGACTTATCGTCAATAAACGTCACGAAGTATATTGCTTTCCGATCGATTCTACGCGCATCGGACCGCACACGTCGGAATGAACGATATCGAGCGTTTCCGTTTTTCGTTCCGATTTGGGGAAAGGCGCTCGCGTCATCTTGCATTTTAGACAGGTGTCACAGTCGAATTTGTTACGTTCATCAAATTTTAGTCCAATCATTGTCTTCTTATTCTTGGCTTCCACCAAGTCCTTCATATTTAAGTGACCTAGTCGTCTATGCCACATTTCGAAATCACTTGGTAACGTTTTTGACAGATATGCTGATCTTGATTGATCTAAGTCCTGTGTTTCTGTGACGTAATATAAGTCTCCACTTTTCTTGGCTATCATTACAGTGAATTCGAGATGACAGCCTTATCATTTTTGAATAAAACAGCGAAACCGTTTTTTGCAATTTTTCCGACCGATAATAGATTTGCCCGAAGGTCCGGAACGTATAGCGCATCGTTTAGTGTAACCGCACTAGTTTCGCCAAGAACGTTGGTTGTAAATGTAACGTGCCTTTTCCTACAATTTCTGTAGTTGAATTGTTGGCAAGGTTTAGAACGTCCTGGTCTGTTCCTTTTAGTGCAGTAAATCTGTCCTCATTCTTGCAAAGATGTGTACTGCTCCACTATCCAAGCAGCAACTTCTGTCCGAAGGTATAGTGTGAAATGCATTAAAGCTAACGGCCTTCGTATTACTCATACTAGGTTTCGGTTTAAAGTCTTTGTTCCGACAATCAGCAGCTTTATGCCCGATTTGTCTACACCTATGGCATCGAAATTTAAATCCTTCACTAGTTATTGGAGATTCTTCCTTTTTATAATTTTCGCGCCTTCCTGATTTGTGGAATTTCTTTTGAAATCCTTTATTTATGATCAACGCGTCCGATGTCGATTTGTTATCACCTTTTCGTGCTTCGTATTCTTCCATGATTTTTACGCGTAGCGCGTCCGGAGCCGGTAGTTCATCTCGCGATTCAATTGCGCACCGAAAATTTGTAAAACTCGCCGGGAGGCTATATGACAACATGATCGATAGTAAATCGCGATCAATTTCGACATCCATTGAGGCTAGTTTGTCGACAGTGTCGAAGAACTTGTTTAGATGTGTAGCCATATCTATTCCTTCTTCCATTCGTTGTATGGTAAGTTGCTTTAACAATGTCGCCTTCCGGGCAGGGCCCTTTGATTGGTAGATACTCTCGAGTTTCAGCCATACCTCACGCGAAGTTTTGCAACCTTTAACCTGCTTTAGTTCTGAGGGACTGATTGATAAGATTATATCCGATTTGGCTTTTCCATCGTTTTTGTCCCAATCGTCTGCTGTATCCGAGGGTTTAGAAGGTCTTACATTCTTGCCACTAACATATTCCCAAGTGTCATTTTTTATTAGTAGAGCCTCCATTTGCATCCTCCACGTATCATAATTGTCTTTGTGTAATAATTCCATTCTTATTGAATGTGGTGTGTTCATTTTGCAATTTCAATGTTTCTGATGTGTAAGATGAAGAAATAGAGAACAGACAAGGACTTTGACACGCATTAAATATTTGTACTTAGAAACTCTGGGCCCATAACCTGTTAGGATGTAGGCAGAGCCGACGCAGGTTTTGAAAGTAAAAGACAACAGATTAATACAGTTGCTGTAAGCCTTGTAGTTTAATGCAACCCAAAGTACAAAATACATATGAAAAGAGACAACTAATATATGAATGTAATATCAATAGAAACACGAATGTATATACGAACGCACAGACACAGTTCTTCACATAAACACGACCTGTAACAGACTGAGTTTACAAATATATATGTTAAATAAGGAAATACACTCACACACAGAGATACCGGATGAAGCGCACTAACACACAGAAAACTCAAGGTAGAGCATGGAGCGGATGAGGGAATTTCCTGCTTAGAAGTCCCGCTCAACAATTTTTCTTAAATTATAATTTTAAGGCCCACGGCTTACCTCGGCTACTGGGCCGTTTCACAGGTGACAGATAGTGATTATCTGCAGGTCGGATGCGAATAAGGGTTATCTTTCAAATAAGCACTCCCAGACCAGAGATGGCATTATTAGCAGAGGTGCGAGTCCTAAGGGATGGGACATTTTTCTTTTGATTTGACTTTGAATTCTACATTTTTTTAATATGTACGAATGGCTGGCTTTAAGGATTTTGTTTTAACTTCACATACTAACCATTAACATAAACGCCTTTCATGGATTTTTGTCAGAAAAATTGATTTTGAAGGATTCTAAGAGATTTGCAACGTAAAACTTTCATCTGAAATACCACTTCACGATAATTATCGGTTATATCACTTTAAATATTACAATAAAGCCTTACCAGTATTCTAAGTCGGAAGGTAAATCAGTTAACTGGAAGTACATCGATTTTCGCGATTAATAGTTTTTTTTTTTTAAATTTCGCCTACTAACCGCACACATCACTTTTATTTAAAACATTTTCCCCAGGAAAATACATTTTTGAAGGATTCTTGGGAGTTCTGCAACGTCAAACTTTCCCTTAAAATATTAATTACTTAATTAGTTTCATTTGGGAGTATACGATTACACCATCTATAAACTAATAAGAAGGTACAGTTAGAAGCTTTCTTAGAATTCTAAGTTTGAAGAATATTTGTTAAAGATAATTCTTTTTTAAAATCAGCAATTTTTCCAATTTTCTCAAAAATGGTTTCGACTATTTTCATTAAGCTTGAAGTGGTAACTGCACATTTATAAACCTTCATTTTTATTTAAACAACTTTTCAGAAATTCTAGTGAGCTGATCATTAGGTCTTTTGTAAATTACAGCTCTATTACTGGACTTGATACTGGCAGTACTGTCATGCACTATGCCGTATAGCCACCAGCTACTTTGTTGTATATGCTCAGGCTATATTATACATCAACATTGCAGTGTGCTCCTCTTCACCACCTATATTAATTACGGATTTAATTCATTATATTACTTAATTAATACATTTATATTAATTCATTTAATATAAATAAATGAACAATTTATATTAACTCATTTAATATAAACAAATGAACAATTTATATTAATTCATTTAATTAAAATTCCAAGTTCAAAAGAGTCTAGTCAGTTAAAATTGCGATGATTACTAGTAAGAGAAAGTACTCTGAATGTTTCACATCATATTTTTTACATCTCAAACGAGAAGAGCCACAAACAAATCATAGATTTTTTAAAGAGATGTGATAAAAATGGAGAACTAAATGATTTCATGTGTATGTGTTATGTGATATCATATGGTGGTGAGCTAGTTTGTGTGTGGGTATGTTAAACGCAATGAATTTACCCTTTAATTCGCTATTTATTTATATTTCTGCGCATGTGAATTTACTATAGTGCGAGCAGTCGCAAATTTTATCCTTATGAAACTGAGTTTTGTCCTAAGTTGAACGATTGTTCAGTATTTTTATTCGCTTTTAGCACTTCTTTCAGTATAGCTCCAATTGTTGAGCATTTAGAAGCACTGATTTTTATTCTACTATTATTTATTTCTTTGAAGTATTTAAAGAGTATAAATGCATTAAGTTGTTATATTCAAGATCGCAAAGTGCTCTCTCTCTCGTGCCTTCGAAGCCCATCCATTCACCCCATAACATTCACTAGAAAATTCTGTGTCAAATGGTGCAAACCGCTTGAAAATCCGTCCAGTCGAATTTGCAATATTAACGCATGTCATGTGGGCTAAGCCGCAATGGCACCTTCGGTGACTAACCCCAACCACCCTCCTAGGTGGAGGCCTGCCAAAAAAGAAATGTAAAAATAAATAAAACACATAAACTAAGGACAAAATGTACAGTTATAAAACTTGTTTACAACGTTTTTAGTAGTTTCTGAACGTTGAATTATTATTCCTTATTTTGAATGACATGTCAACTACGCAACATACAGCTGTTCGTGGCTATATAAGTGTCTTTCCACAAATAGTCCAACATTATCAATTCTCTGACCTTGAGACTTAATAATAGCTATAGCAAAAGCTAAAACTATAGGGAATTGTCGTCTAGTAGAACAGATGGTAAGCAACCTTATTCCAATTTAATTCATGGAAGGAAAACGTGAAATTTTTACAGAAAAATTTGTAACAGATCTAAACCTACATCTTAGTTTCTCTAATAATAAGTATACAAATAACCGAAGGCTCCGTCCCTCTTTCGCCACCGGCGCCCAACCCCTCACCCCGCTTAGCAATCTCTAGAAAATTTTGTTCAAATGGTGCAAACCGATTGAAACTCTGTCCAGTCGAATTTCCCGTATTAACGCATTCTACAAAAACGTGACACAAAATAGCTTACTATTTAATAGATATAGAATAGATAATAAATAGTGCATTAACTGTTAATCTTATCACTTGCACATAAAAAAAACTACTTGCACATAAAAAAAACTATTCATTCATCTTCAAATTACTATTGTATTCATTCATGCTCCTTTGCATATGACATTTATAACTGGTGACTAATACTAGTTCAATTATAATAGACATTTTTTTCTGACTTAATGCCTGAATATTGATTTTTGTGTTTTTCTACTGCAGTTTCAGTGGTTTTTATGAAGATGCTTTGAAAACAATTATTGGATTAGACATGCACCACTTACTTCCGTTGTTTATTGAGAAGAAGATAGGATATGGAACATTTCTAAGTAACACTGACGAAGATTGGAAAAAACTGGGTATAGAGTTAGAATGTGATAGAAAAAAATTGATTACTTTTGCTTATGATATCATTCATAAAAAGTGGTCACCTGAAGCGTTGATTGATCATCGTGCCGATAATATTTCCCTATTCAGAATGACCCAACAGTTGTCTAATGTAGTAAGAATAGTGCATATTTTGATAGCTACTAGTTCCGTCACTAAGAGAGAATTGAATAAACAGCTTATAAACTGTAACCATACAAAACTAAATGAAATATTAAAGAAAACTTTTTTAGAGATAAAATTAACTAGAGGGAATATTAAAAAATTGAGTGAGATGCTCCAAAAAATTGATGAAAATTGTGATAAATATCCTGCTGACTTTATTGCTCCGGAATCAAAATCCAAACAAATGCTATCAAATTTTCTATACAAATATTCATTCTATGCGTATTTTATAATCTCTATTGTAGGGGTACATTATCTTTTCAAAAAATCCTTAAATAGATTGAAAGGATTCTTACTTAATTCATACTTCAAAATATCATGATAATCTCTTTCTTTTTTTTTGTTTGTACGTTATTTTCTTTCTAATCTATACTTTTTGTATAGTTATTACATGAGAACATAATTTATAATGGTTATTACTATTAATAATTTAATTAATTAATTACTACTTCTTAATGGTCATGCAGAGAGATTGTTGATATTACATAAGTCACTCAGGAATAGAAAATATCTCCCTGAAAAAAAAAAATTGTTTGTGTCTACTAGTTCTGAACAATACAATTTACCAATAAATTATAATATAAACTGGTGCATTGAACATCTTTTTATTGACTGACTAAAAATACAGCTGAGAATTCTTTGGTTTGCTTTTAAAGTTTTTTGGGAGGCACCTATTTACTAAAAAGCGGACAAACATTTTCTCATAGCAAGGTAGTAACAGGGGTAGTGGCGATGGTGGGGGTGTTGAAAAACGTATTCTACGTATGTTGCAACTGACATATGACAGTTTGATTTTTTTTTTCTTTTTCTTTATATATATTAGTGGAACCTCTGTTTGTCTTACTTGGTAGATATGGTGTTTGCATTCCAGTCCATTGTCCAATAAGATTAAATAATGCAATAAACCGATTCTTTTTTGTATCTATCTTTTATTATCTTATAACTCCCATTTTTCCCACTCTGGCGGGCCTGAACGTGGTCTCCTTCCTCAAATTTACTTTCTGCATCCCGTATTGGCCTTGTTGCCATTATTGTTCTTTCACTCAGTAATGTGAGATAATTCCTCGTCTTGCTATTAAACATTAGCTCTTAAAGACTAGTCAGTGTTGGTGCATGTGGTGATCGTCTGTACTGTCCCTATTCAGAGCATTTGGCATTTAAAATTTGTTTAATTGTTTGCACCTACCTCTCTGTTTGCCGTTGGTCGAATGTTATGGGGAAATAGTCATGTGTCACACCGTGTTGCTTTAAAAACAACTTAAATTCGGTAGATGTGAATTGTGTTCCATTGTCACTAACGAGAACTAGTGGGTTATCAAATCTTGAAAATAGCGACCTTACAAAACTGATTAGTTTTAGACTTCATACACTTTCTTGGGAATACTTCCACCCAGCGGGTATAAGCATCTTCCCTCCCAAGGGCTATTAGTATCTTCCTATAGATGATGAATCGATTTGGATGGGTTGTTCTGAATTAGAGCGCACTTCCTACATCCTCTCACTATTTCCAATAACAATATCTTCTCGCTAGCACTTTCATTTTCGTGATTCCTTGTTGTGCAGTGTGTAAGACCTCTTTTGCGTAAGGAAACTTGACTTAGAACTCTAGAGCCTCTGAAAATGCAATTGATTTCAAGTGAATATGGTTCATTTCCAATTCCTAATTTTTTTAAATTTGTTCTGATTTTTGGAGTTCGCGAAATTCCATTTAGAAGTGGATCTTTTTGTGTTTCGTCGCCGATTTCTTCACCTGTAACTGGTAAGTATTCAAGCTGTTGCGTGTAATAGGAAGCCATCTATGAAGTGTTCATCTATGGCTATTCTGTTGGGAATCGTGAAAGGAAATTTGCGCTGAAATTGTTTTTACTTGTGGTATATACCATTGCTCCGCTACCTTTTGTTTCCTATAGCACAACGAAGTTCTTCCCCAAATTTCGCGGCACACCAAAAGTAAATATGTATATATAAAAATAGAGTGCATAAATATTACATAATTTTTTTTATTCGTTACATACATAACTTAAGAACTATACTTATATAACATAATGTAAAAAAAGGGTAATTAATGTGATACCTGGGCCTGTTTTAATTAGCACAAATGTTTTATATTCAGCTCGATATTTGAAAGTGCAACCCAAAGTTCTTGATCAAGACCTTTTAAGCACGAACGCTCATCATTTTTAATTAACACTAGAGTTAAAAACATAAATAGGTCGTTGAAAATGGGTTCGAAGGCCGGTAGTGCACTGAGAAGATTCCAGACGCCAATGACCATAGATGTTAAAGCGCCTTAAATTAAAAAAAAAAAAATTCTTCCCCAAACTACACTTGATGGCGTATTCAGTTGTTCCACATCATTGTGTCACTTTTTTACATTATTTTCCTTGTCTTCTTTGTATGTACTTATGTGGCCCTGTTTTCCCTGCAAGTTTCTTCCCGAAACTTGTATATTCAGAACAAATTTTTGTCCCCTATGAGACAGCATGTACCTGTTCTTTTACGACGTCTCCTTGGCTACAGACCAGGTGATGCACTTCTCTCTGATCCTGTTCCACACCATTGTGCCCTTTTTTTACATTGTTTTCCTTGGACTTGGCGCGGTTGGTTTGGAATAAATAGGGTTTGTACATTCTTTTAATTTAAAACATCTAATTTCGGGTACTTCGCCAATACGATACTGAAAAATGTCCTTATATTCCGCAAAAGCATTTTCTAATGGTGGATTATTCGAGCTTACTGTACTAATAACTGCCCAATTTAATTTGAACTCCTTTATCCAGTGAAGGGTAACCTTCTGGCTAAGAATTAATAATTTCCTTTAAAATTACATGACATACGTTTGACATTAACCCCACATGTACCTTACCCAGTTTGTTGAAAGTATAGATGATATATGTCCTGCCTTATATGATATGTTCTGCCTTTCGGCTAGTTTGCTTTTATTTCGTGACGATTCTAAAAGCCTAGGTTTGTCAGCAAGTTCTAGATATGACAATTGTTCATATTAGTTTCGATCTGAATTAGTTTTGCTCTGATTTTGGTTGATATGGAAATGATTAGATTAGAGACGGGGGGGGGCGAGCTTCATTCCACTGCGACCTACAAGACGAGGTCTATTGTGGATCCCCTTAAATTATAGCTTTGCCCTCCTAATCAGTCCTAGCAAAGCTGAGAGCGGCTCCATCATGAAGCTTATAGCTTCGGGATTGCCTGTCCCCAATTGAAGAAACCTTGTCCTCGCCGGGCCGGCGCACTCACAGAGGATGTGCGCCGGTGTTTCTTCCTCTGTCTTGCAGAATCGGCATACCACACTATCTGCAAGTTGTAGATGGTGCATGTGTCTGTTCAGCCTACAATGCCCTGATAGTAGACCTACAATTAACCTTATATCCCTTCGGGTATGGCTCAGTAGATCTCTGGTAAATTTAGGCAAATGTCACTTGATAAAGGAGCTTTGCCTGCCTCTATCCTGGTGTTCTCTCCCACCAAAGCAGACGCTATTCTTTTATGCAACCCTTTGATAGAAGTTTGAATAAGGATCCTGGACAAGCCGCAGAAAGGTTCGGGGCCTATAAAGGTATATGGAAATGATGGTTCTCTTAAGTTTTTCGTAACTGTGCGGCGGTAAAGAGTTTAAACAAAATTAGTGATATTTATTATTATCTACAATATTTACAGTTCTCTATAATTTTCGAAACGTTGTGTGAAATTTGAAATTGTTTCCATCTCTGCGATAGCGATAAATGTTTCAAATTTTAATCCACTAATTTTTTTAACATTACATTTGTTTGAATTATCTCCAGCTGGTTTTAGAGTATTCATTTTTATTCTAACATTAACTTAACTTTTATTCTAACTCTCTTTGTACTTGCTCAATTTGTTCACTGTAATGTAAGTGTTCTGTTTCTTCCTCTGCTAAATTTTTATATCCATCTGAATGTTTTCAAATTTCAGTAAGTTCATTTAAATATATCTTTAAAATACATTTGATCCTCATACCTGAGATTTTCTTCTTCTATTAGTTTTTTTAATGAATTGTTCTGCAACATTCCCCAATCCGACATTCCAAAATTCTCATTAAATAAGGTCTAACAATCATTATCATTATAAACATAACAAACAGTAAAACTAAGAAATAAAATATAGGTTTTACTGAGTCACAGTTTATTCAACAAGTGTAGTGCGTAACAGAAACATCAAGTTGAAGTCAACCCTCTACACGAACTTGATTAGCCTTACTCTGACGATGTATGAAAATCCGAAACCGGTCAGGAACTTAAAAAATATGCGTGCCACGACATATAAAATCGCAAATCTTTACATATATTTGTAAGTTCTATTCCAAAGTCGTAAACATTTTGAGTCAACTTATTACTGCCTTTTAATTGTATTCTATCTTGTGCATGATGGACATAACGACGTATCTATAGATATGTTAACAAAAGATGTTGTTAGATGTTGAAAATAAATTTTTGAGTATTATATAAGTATTCGCTCTTATTAATTAACGATGCCTGCATGTTTCATCAAATTGTGTTGTCTTCAAATTTATATTCTTGTAGGTGGCCAATGTGGTGGGTCCGGTCCATAGGATAATCAACTGAAAAGCGAAATAAAGGTTAAATTGTGACACACTTATTAAATGTTAATTTTAAATATTTATGTTGGTTTTATTATTTAAATGTTTGTTAGTTATTAAATGAGTCACAGTTTAAACTCTGGCTAGACATATAATCTTTCAGCCTTTTGCGGCTATTGTTAAATTTGGTGGTATAACTGTGAATATCACTTTTGTTTGCAACTCTTTTTCGTGAAAGCCCATTTAAAGAAGTTGTGGGAGAGCTATGCTTTCCTCAAACAAGTCATTTTATTAAATTTAGATTTTTCCCATTGATATAAAATTGAAGACAAGCATTTCGTAAAAATTATATTTGAAGAAAATTTGTCACTTAAATATTGAAAGGGCATTAAGAGAAAGTTGTATGAGTGTTTCAAACCAAATATAATGTTTTTATTGTCTTGGTCTCTGGTATCAAGCGTTACGCTACTATCCAAAGCCCAACTGGGCTCATATAGCCTTTTCAGTCCACTGCCGCCTCCAAGCAATGTTTAAACAGTCACACTGTTTGAATAGGACTGTTGTAGAGGTACCTAGGAAAAGGCACTTCTAGACTTGAACCCGAGACCTCCGCGCGGCTAGTCCAGTGCACTACTACTGAACAAGCTACCTCCCTTGTTGGACATAAATATTTAAAATACGAGTTCATACGTTTTTAATAATAGATGAATAAATATCTATCGCATATAATATTGACTTTGTTGAATGTATACCATTTCTGGCGCACTCATTTCGAAGGTCAAAATCTGGATATCGGTCCACATATATGTTAGGCCTGTATATTTCTTAACAAAGACATCAGATATAAATACAGTAACTGACAAACATCTTGGATAATTAGTTTGACCAATTTCTACATAAATAAAATTATCTGTTGATCCTTACAATTATATGATTGGGTGAAACTCCACCGAAATGTCTGTTTGGAGAAATTTGTAGTTTCTGAGTGACTAAATTATAATTAATATGAATGTAAAAAATACAGTAGGATTATTTTTGTGATGAATATGTAAATTATGCTAAGCGACTGATGTTAACTCATCTACTGTCTGTTACCTAATTTTGGCGTCGGTTGGCAAGATAAATAATTTTTTCTCCAGTCACTGAGTAAAGTGACAATTATTGCACCAAAATTAGTGGTATAAATTATTAATAATATAATTATTTAATAATTTTAATCATTCTCACTCTCCCTCTCTCTCTCTCTGTTAAAAGTAAATACAGTGTTGGCTACCTTCCAATTAAATAAATTTTAAGGTTTGGATGAGAGTTAATATGTATTAATAATCTTAAAGTGGAACTTCTTTATTTTAATATATTAAAATTGTATACATATTAAATCAGTTATCAGAAATGTTTTTTATTCGTTTACTTTGGCTATTATGCGTCGCGCGGCCCAGTAAGTCCTGATATAAGAAAATATAATTTTAACTTAACCTAATGTACAACCTTTTTGAAGCTTTCTGTTTTTCATGGACACGTTCTCTTAGAGTTTATCTTATATTCTTACCAATGTTGATATATTTTTTTTTAAGTTCTGACTATTGTAGTAAAAAAATTATAATATTAATAAGAATTGAATTTGTTGCAAAATTTCCAAATTTGAAAAAAAGTCGGTTGACCAGAAGTGCGATTTTTACTGAACGGTTTTTCAGTTTGCTGTGCATTTCTCGATAAAGAATTAAAGAAAGTATCTTTAAACATGATTCGCAAACTACCTATACATATACCCTATCACTTTTGTTTGTAACAATTTTTCGAATAAGTAAATGCGTTGGGAGGGGGGCGGAAGGTCACGCCCCTCAATTGATGTTTCAGATTAGTTTCTTCCAGCTTTAATATAATTTAGAAGTCAATTAAAATTTAGTAAAATTCCAAGCTTAAAATAAATTTCTCATAATAACTAAGTAAATTGCAGTAAGTGTGCAAGTCTCATACTAGATTTATTTTTAATTATATAAATAATTGAAAATTTGACCAATTCGTAGATTATTTAATCTTTCACTGATGAATTTTGTCAATTTGACAATGTTTTAGCAGAGATTATGTCACCTCACTATTTTGAAAAAGAGCTCAGATGTATTATTAATTTTTTACCTAAAATTTGTTAAAAGTTAGTGAGAAATCAATAATGTATACATTATATATAAAAAAAAGGTCGGAATGTATTTGTTCATTAATTTTTTAATAAAGTATGTCTATATATTTGATTCGCATTTTAACTCGAAGAATTGTAATTTTCTTCTGTTGGTTATATGAAATGACAACAGAAAAAAAACATGATAGGCACACCTAAAATTAATATATTAAAAAATGTTACAAATAAAGATCTCTTGATAGAAGTTCTGAGAAAACTACGAAAAATAAACTTAAAACTACCAAATAAAAACTTATGACACTTATCTCATATGTATAAATTGCTAAAAGATTTAAATGAAATTTTGTCTATTACAAACGAGCACTGCAAACTTTTTCATTACTATGAGAATAGTCGCTGAAAACTATTACAGAAGACCAGTTAGCCGATATCATGACGACGAAAGCATACCCAGACTCCTGACAATATCAAAGAACTTAGGTATAATGAGAATCAAGAATGAAAAATAAGTTTTTTTCTCTTATTGTTTTCAATGAGTACATTAAAACCAAATAATAATATCATTTTCTATTTTATTATTATTATTTTTGATAGATTAGTGGTAGCAGGAGCTTATCTTGATGGCGAGTTGTTTGCTCATATGGGCTATATGGGCCCTGAAGGGTTTTGGATAGCATAGGGGCTTGGTCCCTCCCCACAGACAATAAAAAAAAAAAAAAAAGTATCACTGTTTCTCAAAACAACTTGCCAAAATTTTAAAAAATCTTATTTTGTGACAGAGTTATCCAGATCATTTTCAAGCGCTTCTTTGCCTTGTACAGGTTGCTTAGTACTTTTCAAAAAAAAAAAAGAAACATCTATTATAATCAGTCTGAATGGCGAAAGATATGATTTAGGAGAGCTCCTAAATTTTTAAACATTCAAATGTAATCCTTCCTGCGGTTGTATTAACGTAAAAGAAATTAAGATTGGTGGAATGCGATTTCTCATGCAGTAAACTGGACGTGAGAGCTGCAATTTTAGATAATGTCATGGAATTGGCTTATAGTAAATTATAGTGCCCAATTATAGAAATCACAATTTATTTTCATTTCAATTTCTCATATGGAAATAATAAATAACTGAAGAACTAAGAGTTACACTTAGGTGTATGAAAATAAAACTCACACACTCACAACTTTCATATACTTTACCGAGTATGGAAATCGTTTATATATATAACTCGTATATATACAAATTTAGGGCGCGTCAACATCTATGGTCATTTGCGTACGGAGCCTTCTCAGTGTACTGCCGGCCTCCGGACAATGAGCTGTAGAGGCTTCTAGGAAGAGAAATCTAAGGGTTACACAAATATCTATTTGATAAAATAAATATGAAGTACTTCTGCTTTTAAGCAAATAAATCTTGGCTTGGGAATCTAGTTTTTTCGAGGATCCGATTATTATTTATAAGATTTAGGAAATTATACCGTTAAATGCTTTGCAATTATTTTGGTTGTCATATGTAAATTAATGACATACTTATTCACATCAAACTTAATCACATCACCTGATAACAAATGAATCATATTAATATGAGATATCATAGATTATTACACTGCACCAAAATTTGACATCTTTAAATACATTACAAACATTAGCTAAATCTTTCAAGAATAGGAGGCAATGGCGTGGATTACAAAAACCCAAAAAGTTTGGCTAGGCTCTCAATTGCTTAACAGAGTAAAGCCATTGGATCAGATAAGGTATTTAAACTGCTTAGGTGACACAACTGAAATGAATGGCTTGGTACTTGGACTGTTTACGAAGGATGATGATCCGTACCATTTAACTAAAATCTACACCAAGGTAAGTAACACTGGTACCTCAATTAAAGCAAAAAAACAAATTATCTTTTTTAAAACTTTCCAGGTTGAAAGTGTCGATATGAATTAGCTACATCATATGAAATTTTATTTCTTCAAGTTCTAGGATTATGACTCAAAAAGAAAGTATTGCAGTCGATAACCGGCTCAAAATGAAAACAAATGAAAAAAAAAGGTCAAACACATAAACAAACAGACTTATAGCGTTTAATTAAGGTCACAAATAAAATATTTTGGGCCCATAAACAATATTTCACATAAGGATGTCGTCTCTCAAAAGTACCCATTACTACTCTATCTTATTACTATTATAATTATTAGTCTATCTTGTTTTCCCCTCACCTCTCATACTTCTCGATTATAAAACAATTGTCGATTATCGACATGATCTTTGTTTTACACATTGGGTCATCTGCCTAAGAAAGCGCCACGATTTAATCCTTCAAACTGCTTTCGTCTTCTGGGCGCTTCTTCTGTCTTGGCCTGCTGATGCTGAGTCAGTAACTTCCCCTGGGCAATTATACTGGGTAACTTGAGATGCTATCTTCATCAACAATATTGCCATCATCATCTGGAAACATAAATCTTTTCATGTCATCGACTGCTACGAGACCTTCAAAGAACTTTGGGACCTCTGGATTTCTGTGCTGCTACTTGGCAGAACCATATTTCGGACTTTTCAATTCAGTTTTATTCAATTTCTATTCAATTTCATATTCAGACTCAATTGTCCGTCTGGATCACCGTTTGGAGACATTTTTTAACAAGAATGTGCTCTTTGAAAAACAGACACTTTTTCATGAACATGAGATTTTTTTTTTCTGTTCTATCTAGAGTCACCACCAGTTTGGATATTGGCTGCATGTTGATGCAAGAGTCGTATAATAATAATAACTCTAGAAAGTAAAGATTTAAAGCACTTAAATAATTACACTGTTTTTATTACTTTTACTTACAAACCTAACGATGTATAACCAATAGTCTGGGAGGTTACCTTAGTGTTGTCAGTAAAATCAAATTAATTAAAGAATTACTAGAAAAATAAATTATCAAATAATACTAAAAGTTATATTCTTTTTTTTACAAAATAAAAATTTATAATACAAGACCTATGAGTAACACATGGATACAACTAAACAAAAATCTGTGGTGAAACACCTCACATAAGTTTCTCTTACTCTGATTAATACTTTTAAATCAAGAAATTTTCTTTAAAATTACAACGTTACAATGTTTAGTTGGGCTGTCCATAAAAATGATGCTGGGGATTTCCTTGAATTCGAGCGCTCTATGTTCATACTAACAAAGCTTGTGCAGATTTAAATTAAATTACCTGATAATACCCCACTAAAATTATTTTTTTCAGAAAAATATTTCAAACAAAAGTGATACTTCAATCTATGAAGCAAGCATTCCAAGTTTAAAGAAAACTTTGAAACCGTTTTCGAAAAAATTCCAAAAATACGAAACTACTCTAAAATGCTAGATCCGGTAAACCGATTTTCTTCAAATTTGGAATTATATCAATGCTTCTAATGTGTAATAATATTATGAATATAGTAAAACCATATATTATACGTGGTACTTTAGAGGCAACATAACGCTACAGTCCCCTCAGAGCCCCAAAAAATCAATTGTTCTGGGAAAATGTTTCAATATAGTGGTTAATATTTATAAGTATACGAAATTTAAAGAAAATCAAGAAAAACTGAAAAAAAAATCTTTCAATAAAGTCACTCTTCCTGTTGATGGATTTTGCCCGAGATCTTCTGTGTTGCGATGTTGGTACTTAATCGAAATATCACGTTGGAGCTTGAGCGACTTTTCGGTTTGCGATATTCTGTTAACACAAACCGCACATTGGCTAAAAACATTTTTTTGTTTGTTTTCGGGACATGGATTTCCGGTGAAAACTCAATTTCGGAAATCAGACATTATTTCCTCTTACCAGGACTAAGAAGAAGTAAAAATCTTTTCTCTGCATGGTACTCCTCCAGCGGCAATAATTCCAAACAATAACATCAAAACACTAACTGACCATAGTTAACGGATGAGTAGTAAACGATTTGTACAATATCTCGAAACGCATTGTACTCAACATCATTGAGTTCTTCTTCGTCATCATACGGTAAAATTTCTGAAGCCCTCGCTTCATTGCTTATCGCCCGAGACTGCTTCTATACTTTCATTCACATGACGGCCGATGTGGTAACGATTGACTCCTCATAACAATCGATTTTGGGCCTTTATATTTTTCATTTGGAATGACCTCAATGATCTCATGTAGTCCGACTGGTCTCTAAAGCTTGATGTCTGGATGGGTTCTCTTAATTGCGACCAGATCACCCACTTGTAATTTGTTGCAGCTGTGCATCTCCTAAAATATTTTCAATTCTCCGTCAGAATGAAATTATTTTTTACTTGGCTTTGTTTCTTATTTCTTCTCACTCTATTTGCAGATTATCAATTCACTCTGTTTAAATAATTCTTTCGACCTTAAGTCAAATACCTTATTGCCGTACCTTGCCAACATAAATCTACTCTCCCCTCTTTACACAACAAAATGGCGGAAATTCTAGCGATGGTAAATTCTGCTCACAAAATGGTGGATCCCCTCACCATACCTTGGCAAGAGAAGAAATTATTTTATATTTTAATAAGAAAAACTTGTTCTTACCTGAGAAAGAGTTTTTTTTATTATTTAAAATAAAATATAAGGAAATTATTAAAAACAAAATAAAATATCTTGTAAATATCATTATAATGCAGAATGTACGTATATATTTACAGGGGAAAAAACAGAAAATAAACTTCAAGTTTAAAATAAAATTAACTTCTTCTTAATATAAAATATTATTTAAGGAAAGAGAAAAAAAAAAACAAGTAGATAGAGAAATGTTTACTATCGGATTTAATTTCTCTAGCTTGTTAACAGTTCATTTGCCTTGATACCCATTTACACATTGTGCAATTCATTCAAGGATTACGGCATTTTTAAAACCTCGCCAGTGACCAACAGTCAGGTTTATGGATATTTTCTACTACACCAGTGACCAACATTCTAGGTTTGCGTCAACTTAATGCATCGCCAGATCAACAAAGGAACAGCATAATTTTCCGCTTAGACAATTCTAGCTTAACCCTTCGTTAGTCACGTGGGTTACATACGTCCCCCACTCATTTTCGGGTATGATATACTATTGTAAATAAAAATGAAGGGAAACTGAAACTTTCCATACCTTTCCATTGCATACAGTTTTATAATCTGTGCAAGTGAAAATAGACGTAAAAGTTTGCAGTAATTCAAGAATTAATTAGACATATTTCTTGGTTGACACTCGTCCCCCAGGTGAGTAGTGGCGTTACTTATTTATAGACGTTAATATTTCTTTTTTATTTTATTTTCATCACATATATGAAAGTATACAATAGTAAACAGCACGTTGTCTTAAATATTGAATATACGTAACACCAGAAGGTGGCCTATGGTACTTTTTTACAACCTTCTAAATATAACTGGAGTAAATGCACTGAGCATCTACAAACATCACACCCCAGATAAATAAATATCAAGAGTTCAGTTCCTCCAAAACTTGAGCTGGGAACTTATTATGCCCCAGATTGAAAGACGTAGCGAAAATAACGTCTTCCAACGGATATGATTCGAGGAATGAATGTGTTGCTAGGTCTTCAAATCGGCACAACCAAAGCGGCGGAAAGTACCGGTTTACGCGGGCGATGCTATTTATGTGGCACAGCGAGAGATAAAACAACAAGAAAATGGTGCGATAAATGCGGGAATTGGATTTGTGGAGAACACCTAAAAGAAATTTGTAATAATTGTAACAAGAAAATATAAATATTTTATCACAATGTAATTTTGGTAAACTTTATTAAAATAAACGCTGAAATCAATTTTTTTTTCTTCATAAAAAACATATAAACAGTAGAAATTAAAATAAATCCATAAGTTAGGCATTCAATTTTGTTTTATTACTGGGTGACAAATGTCACCCACGTGAGTAAACTCTTCACTAAATAGAAGGTGACTAACGTAGGGTTTTAATAGTGGTTAGTGTTTAACCTAACCCAATTGTTTAACCTATTTAAAAGAATACCAGTAAACAATTTTGCAAGGGCGCTAATAAAAGAGTCTAATTTGATTTAAATTACCATTTTTATGAATTGAGAAAATTATGGCTTCTTTAAAATTTATCGTGATTTTATCATAAATAACACTGTATTGAAAAGTTTGAGAATAAGTTCAAGAAAATTCTCTGGGCTGTTTTTATAAAATTCTGACGGAATTTAGTCAAAACCTGGCGCTTTGTTGTTTTTAGTTTTTGATAAAACTTGCTGTAATTCTGTAAATTCTATTTCTTTATCCAAGTCTAAATCAACAAAGTTTGGCTGCGTTTAAAGAATGGGACTGGACCGGCGTTGAGGATTTAGTATTTTCTAAAATAGTTAACCCAATCTTGGTATTAATTTCATTTCCCAGGTAATTTATTTTTTTTTAAAGAGATTCCAGAATTCTTTAGCTTCTTTAGTTCCGAATTTTAGACAAATTTCCTTATAATACTGGGTACGCTTAGCCTTACACATATTTTTAAAAGCTTTCAAAGAATATAAATAATGTTTTCTAATAACATCGGAATTACTTTTTCCAAATAAATTATATAGTTTAAATGACCGCCGTCTTAATTTTTCACACTCCAGATCAAACCATTTTTGTTTATATTTAGTTTTGTAAGTGCAACATATACCATCCCTTGCATTTTTCGCTGCCTTATATACCATGCTGAGTAAGAAGTCAACACATTGGTCTGGGTCTTGGGACACATATAGAATATCATGTGTAATCAAACGTAGCTTCTCATTAAATTTATTCTCACTTTGTTTTGATCACATAACCTTTGGGAGAAGCGGCAGTATTTGATTATTACTATTGGTCGTTATTAAATTCAATTTTAACGTTAAGGGAAGATGACCAGAAAAAGTTTCTTTTTCAATTTAAAATCTTTATTAAATTAATATTTATAATCAATATTAAATTTATTATTTCAACTGAGACACAGACGTAGTCAATTACTGAACATCCCACCCCTGATACATAAGTAAATTCCGCATTAGTATCCCCAGAACCTCGTCCATTTAAACTAATTAAAGAAGGAAAAGGATTGTGAGATTCCGTCTTTTTTAACATTTAAATTCTTGCCAACGTTTCGACAAATATATTGTCTTTTTCAAGGCCTACAACATACAAATACAACAGGTTCTGTTTTGAAAGACAAAATCCAGAAACAAAATCAGAAACTAAAAAAAAAATTATTGATTAATTTATACATTTTTTGGTTTACTTAAATAAAAAAAAAAAAAACTGTTAAATAATCTTCAAAACATAACAATTTTAAAAACTTATAAATTTGGAAAATAAAAAGTTGAGAATAACACATCCCAGGGAATAGTGAACAAATAAACCATAGTGAACAGCGGGCAGGTATAGTTATAACGGGACTAGTGGAGAGAGGGGTCTATTTGGAAAACAAGGTCAGGGGTTAAGAAATGAGGTTATAATAAAATGAAGAGAGATTGTTGGTATCTGTTCTGTAATTAATAGAATTTTTCTGTTTTTTTATATATAGCATTTCTAAAAAGTTTTTCCTATTACGTTCAGTTGCCAAAATACTGGTGTTAGAAAAATAAAAATCGTGTCTTTTTTCAGTATGGTGTTTAATGAGTGCTGTTATATTTTCAGAGTTAAGTTTGTTTTTTCTATTGTCATAGTCGTGTTAGTATAACCTGTTCTTTAATATTGTTTCGTTTGACCAATATAAGTGGCTGGACATTGCTGGCAATTTATTTTATAAATATTTGATTGTAGTTCTGTCGGGGTATCGTCTTTTAATTTAGTGAAAAGTTTGTGTATCGTATTGGTTGTTTTATGTGCTAGGACAATGTTATATGGTCTGAGGGCTGTGGATATTTTTTCTGATAGATTTCTTATATAAGATAAGGAGATATATTTCGGAATAGATGTGGAATTGGGATTCAAAGATGAAATTTGGTTCTTATCCGAAATAATGGGCAAAATACTATTGCTATGAGGCAATTCAAAAATTTTGTTACATAAAGATTTCGGATAACCATTAATTTCAAACAGCTTGGACAGGATATTTATGTTCTTTTCGTGAAATTTAGAGTGGCTAAGGGTGTGGACGCGTTTTGTGAATGCTTTGAGGAAACTGATCTTTTGGGAATAGGGATGATAGGAATTAAAATGTAAATAACGGTCTGATCTAGTAGGTTTAACATACCAATCTGTAATTAAAGATTGTGGTTGCGTAGGATTGTTAAGTCAAGAAAATTGATCTGTACATTACTTTCTATTTCATAAGTGAGTTTAAGGCGCTGGTGAAAGAAGTTAAAGGTTTCCAGAACTGTATCTATGTATTGTAAGGGAATAGCAGTAAGACAGTCATCTACATATTTAAAGAAAAAGGGAACTTTGAATGGAAGTTTTTTCAAAGAACTTTCAATTAATTCAGTCATAAAAATGTCTGCTAATATGGATCCTAAGCTGCTACCCATGGCCGTGCCAAAAATATGTTTATAAAATTGATTATCATAAGAAAAATAGCCAGTCGAAATAGTCCGACTGACTACTCCCTCATTTCTTTAGATGTTTCCTCTTTATTTACTAATGTTCCCATGCCTGAGACCACTGAAAATATAAAAAGTAAATATCACTTGTTAAGTAATATCACCAAAATTCCTATTGAATTGTGTAGGGATGACCCTACTCCTTCACTGTTGCAATTCTGGCTATTTTTCTTATGATAATCAATTTTATAAACAGATTTTTGACACGGCAATGGGTAGCAGCTTAGGACCCATATTAGCAAACATTTTTATGACTGAATTAATTGAAAGTTCTTTGGAAAAACTTCCTTTCAAAGTCCGTACCCTGACAGAACTACATCAGATATTATTTATAAAATAAATTGCCAGCAATGTCCAGCCATTTATATTGGTCAAACGAAACTATATTTAAGGAACAGGTTATACCAACACGACTATGACTTTAGAAAAAACAAACTTAACTCTGAAAATATAACAGCACTCACTAAATACCATTCTGAAAAAAGACACGATTTTGATTTTTCTAACACCAGTATTTTGGCTACTGACGTAATAGAACTAACTTAACTTTTTAGAAATGCCATATATAAAAAAACAGAAAAATTCTATTAATTACAGGACAGATACCAACAATCTCCCTTCAATTTACCATAACGCATTTCTTAACCCCTGACCTTGTTTTCCAAATAGACCCCTCTCTTCACTAGTCCCGTTATAACTATATCTGCCGCTGTTCACTATAGTTTATTTGTTCACTATTCTCTGTGATGTGTTGTTCTCAACTTTTTATTTTCCCAATTTATATATAAGTTTTTGAAATAGTTATGTTTTGATGATTATTTAACAGTTTTTTGTTTGTTTTTTTTTTTTATGTAAGTAAACCAAAAAATTTATAAATTAATCAATAATTTAATTTAAATTTTCTTATTTTTTTTTAAAAAAAAGACCGAATCTCACAATCCTTTTCCTTCATATAAGAACGATCGAGAAGAATCTTCCATATACTAATTGAATTGATTGTTACGCATTTCCAAAAGTTTGACTCCTTTGCAATTTATTAATTATCTTTAGATCTCTTGCACCAATTTAATTATATGTATCGTTGCATTTGTTTAGGAATGCATCTAGAAGCCGCCGTTCGCTTTTAATTGAAGGAAATTAAAAAATTATTTAAATTTTCAAACTCTTTTTCCCAGTTACAGAACGTTAGATAAATTGGTAAAATGTAAAATACCTCTGATTTTACTCGTACATGTACAAAATTATAACTTTCCAAAGTTATAAATATAAAAGTAACCATATCAATTAACATATTATTAATCCCAAAAAGACAGCTTCCACTAGCCCTACCGATCCTCTCTCAAGTTTGCTGCCATGAACCCATTGCAAAAATGACCCATGAAAATTTTTTCTAATTTTTTGACATCATGTTCTAACAAAAAAGTTTCATGTCTGTATGTATGTGTGCGTTTGGGTTCCGTTTAGGTACTACCACCGCTGATTTTTGTCTATGGGGCAACTGAGGTGTTACTCTAGAAATGCGATTTTGCTGAATGTTCTTTTTTTTCAGTTATTCGAGATTTTCTCGAAAGTGTCTCCAACAATTTTCTTTAAACTTCTTATAAAATCTACAACACATTAATGCCTAGCATATTTAATGCAATTTTTTCCAAGAAAATTGATTTATTGGAGTTTTAGGAAAGCAGCAACATTAAGCTTCCCTTCCAAATTACCATTTCGTGTGATGTATTGTTTGTATCACGTATATAATATGAAAGTACATTTAATTTATTGCTTGCATTCCAAATTTGAATAATATTGGTTAACAGGAAAAGCGATTTTACTGAATAAGATCTTTAGTTTATTGGAATTTTCTATAAACGGCTTCAACGCATTTCTTTAAATTTGGAATGCTATTTACAGATAAAACGTATCACTTTTACTTGTAAAATTTTTTGCAAAAATTGATTTCAGGGGTTCAAAGATATGTAGGTCACTGCTGTTCAGGGAAGGTATTGGCACTCTAAACAAGAAACACAGTTTTTTTTATTAATATTTCCTCTCATCTTCATATTAATCTTTATCCAATAGCAACACAGTTTTCCCGACAAAAAGTGACCTTTTGTGTAAACTCTAGAAATAACGCATTCTTTGGTGAATAACAAAATGTAAATCTCATCTTTTATTTGGCTCTCCAACTTTCCGAATTATTACTTTGAATTGTTCATCTTCATCAGTCAAAAATTCATTTCCATGTGGTTCAACACCAAAAAAACTCAGTCAATGGATGCTGCCTCAAAGAATCTACTCTTATTCCGGATCATGTACTATTCGTACTTCAATCGGTAGCCCTCCAACTTAATGCCCATCTTGTAATACGTACCGGTAAGACGGCCATATTATTATATGATATGGCCGTAATCTTCTATATACATTCTTTAAAAGTTCTACAGGAATGCCACCAAGCTTTTGGATCTTTATACTATTTAGTCTTCAAAGTCTTAACGACCATTCAATTGAGAAAAAAAAAACCTTTGTTTACTTCGGTTGAAAGATTTTGAAGCTTTCGACTGATAATAGTCCTTGTTTTCATTCAGAGGTTATTAAAATGTTCGCTTCATTGCCTTTCTCTCGTCAATAATCTCTTCTGCTTTGAGCACATCTTAGGATTAATTCTCTTCTGATATCGCTAACTTTCATATAAATTCTCTCTTCATTTTTGCTGCTTCCATCTTTGTAATTAAACTAGAGCTCTGTCGCATGCCTATGATCGGTATGGAAATAAAGTTCAATTGAAAAAATAGGTTTTATTTTTTGATGTTAGTGTACTAATTAGAACAAAAATTTGTAACTATAAGTCTTGATTAGAGATATTTTCCCTAATAGCCTGCTTCATTTTGTAAGCTTGCTTTTTGGATTTTAGGATTTTGTGCATCGGTTTCGGGCGTTTGCCTATTATCAGGATGTCTGATAAAACGGTGTGATAATACAGACTTTCATAGAATGTATAAACTGATTTTGCCTATGCAAGTCTGTGTTATCACACCGTTTTATCAGATACAAAATGAAGTGGGCTATCAAGGGAAATATCCTTGATGATTCCAGCTCTATGGACCCAACCACAACAATAAGTTTAAATGTTTTGATTTAGGACCTGCTAAAGGCAGAAACCACAGGACAATTTATGTATTTTTCTCATATATTTATTAGAGAACTTTTTTAAATTCCTTATATTTTAGGCTTCGGAAGAATATGATAAGCAATATGATGGCAGGCTATCTGCTGCTCTCACTCAAGCAGGTCCAATGCCTCAAGCTGGGCAAACCAGAATATTCTATGGCCTCGATCCTATTTATTCAGCTGTTGTAGGTAAGCTCTATAACATTTCATTATTAAATTTTGAGTTTTCTATAATATGCACAAATTATATAATTTATGTCTAATCATGTACAAATAGATAAATCCTGGCAGTTCAACAAAACACTACTTAAACCTAGATTTTGAATTAAAAACAAACAATTAGTTGCAAGTATATATTTGAAAAAAATGTATTCTTGAAGTTGAAAATATATTTTGTTATTGAAAACATTGAAAATAATTTGAATTCTTAGTTTAGGTTTTTAAGCTGGCTAACAAAACTAATATGAACTTACTTCTTAGCTAAAAAAAAATCACAGAACTTGTATTTCTGTTTTAGTGGCTGGAATTGGAGATGAATGTCTGGGGTATAATGATGTCGAACAACTGGATGAATTAAAGGAAGGTATAAGGAATGCTTCTGCCTTAGGTTCTAAAACTATGCAAAGTCTTTTTATGAGGACGATCAATGTGGAAAGTTTTGGTAATGCCGAATCAGCGGCGGAAGGTGCTGCTATGGGTGTTTGGGTGTACCAAGAATTTAAAAAATCAGATAATCATGTTGGTATACCCAAAATAAATTTATACAATGATTGCGATTATACCGGTGAGTTGATTAAATTAGCAGGAAATTAACAGTTATATTAACAAAATAAACATTTGTTCATAGTGTAAAAACCCTGAAGAAGCTCATTGCAATATGCGTGAAACTCGTTTCTAGCAAACCATTGACGCGGTCTCAACCCGGAAAATCAAGTGTTTTTCATAAAAATGGCCGCGGAAAACTGAAAGATCAAAATAAACATTTGCTGTATTTTTATCTTGATTGATAGTCTTATTTATTCATCAGAGACATTTCCGTGGTAGCCTGCTTCATTTTGTGGTCATCGACCGGTTTCGGGCGTTCGCCCATCTTCAGGATGCGTTTTTCAGACAGTGTGACAACACAGACTTGCACAGAGCAAACTTGAAGCAGGCTACCATGGAAAATGTCTCTGATGCTTTCCAGCTCTGCGGAACCAACCACCACAACGTCTTATTTATTAATATAAGATAATGTTCATTGTAAGATGGTTTTATAAATTTTCCATATTGAATTTAATGAAATTAGGTATGTTAGTGATTCGTTCAGATATCTCTGAAAGTCCTGATTTGTCAGAAATATTTTACTGAAATGTTTACTTTTATTGGAGTTTTTCAATTAGCAATTACCCGAAAATCTGTTCATAATTATGGTTTCATCAGTTTTAATACCAACATTCAAACTGTAGGGACATCAAAGGTCCGTTATTAAATAAAAACATATTTACAGTATCACTTACCAAGGCGTTTTTATTTAGCTGAATACTGACGAGCTGTGCACAACGTTACAAATGGTTTACATTTTATACCCTTAACTGAGATTAAATGACAATAAAATAAAAGTAACTTAAAAGTGACGATCGTACATAGCACAAAGCAAGTTAGCAACCATTCAGAGTGTCTAACCTACTCTTCTTAGAGCGGGCGCCGTCAGGTTACTCGTTCGCAGTGTTACTTCTATACACCCCTGATTCGCCCAGGTAGTTGTAGCCGGCTCCGGAGCGTTTGGGAAGGTGGTTGTTCTCAGTAACGTCGGGCCTAGCCTGTGTTGGAAGTTCTCGGTGTGTGGCCTTGACGGGTTCTTTGTGGGTATGATACGCCGGTTTGAGACGGTCAATTATATTATATTTAATATTTTCCTGTTGTGCCCTTCAATGGATTCAGTGAAGAATTCGGGGACCATCTTCACGACTAGAAAGGCTCCTTCGTATGGTGGCCGTAGGAATGGTTGCACTAAGTCGACGTACAAATAGTGTGTGGATTGATGCAGGTCCGGGTGTATGAAGGAGATTCGCTGGAGATGAAGGATGCGCTGGAGGTTTAGTGGTTAACTGGTTCATGGTGTCCTGCAGAACATGGAGGAATTGATGGGCTGATTGTGCCGTCGTTGGTTGAAAAAAATCACCTTGGCAGTCGAAGCGGCGTTCCGTAAAAGGTTCTGCGGTCGATACTTTATGTCCTTCTTATATGCGGCCTTACAAAACCAGTGGTAGAGCTTCCGTCCATGCCACCCCTTTGAGTTTGTGGCATGTTAGTGCTGCTTTCAATACTCGATAAAAACGCTCAACCAGTCCGTTTCATCGAGGGTGGTATGAAGTTGTATTTGCCTCTTGAATGCTTTTAACAGATCGCTTTCGAATTGAGGTGCGCAGTCTGTGGTAATAGTGTGTGGCACATCGTAACGAGTGATGCATCCGGAGAGAAGCGTTCTGGCGGTAGTTTCAGCCGTTTGATCCGTGGTGAGGAAAGCCTCCATCCACCGCGAAAAACGATCCACCACGATAAGCAGATGCCTATAAGACTAGGAAGGCGGCAAGGGTCCTTTAAAGTCCACGTGGATGTGGGCGATGCGTGGCTCGGGTATGCGAAATTCGGTAATGAAGCTTTCATATGTTTGGCCACTTTGAAGCGTTGACTACTAATACAAGCGCGTGCCCAATCTCGCATCATTTCTAACGTTTGGCCAGAAAAACTTACCGGTAAGGTTCTGCGAAGAACAAATCCCTGGCGCGCTAGGTTGTGTCATGTTACAAAAACTGCCTTGCGTAGGTCCTTTGGAACATAAGGTCGAGCCATCAGCGCAATATACCGACCGGTCTGGATATGGTAGAGGTAATACTTAAATTTTGAGTTTTGCATCCTTCATGTATCGTTGCGATTCCTCGTTGTGGCATGCGTCCGCCACAATGTTCTGTTGCCCCGGCACGTGACGGATATCCGTCGTGAACTCGGAAATGAAAGTGAAGTAGCGAGTCTGCCGTGGAGAAGTCTTGTCCAGCTTCCGCTGGAATGCATATACTAGCGGCCTGCCGGTATAAATAATAAAATTTTGTCCCTGTCGAAAATGTATGCCGCATAAATGGCGTACAACTCGCGTTTGTACGCGCTGTTGCGTTGTGCATTGTGCTGCCGTCAGCATCTTGGAAAAGAAACTGAGCGGTTGTTACTGACTGCCCATTACTTGCGGGAACACCACCCTTATGCAAGTATCGGATGCATCTCTGTGAAGAGTAAGTAGTGCATTATGAGCTGAGTGTGCGAGGAGTACTTCCTGAGCGAAAGTGTCCTTCAGCTATTGGAAGGATGATGCCATTTCTGGAGTCCACTATATGACTGCGTCGCTGTTCCCGCAAGGTCCAGATATCTCTTGTAGGAGAGGGAACTGAATCTGGCGACTTTTTTAGTAAAACGGTGGTAGAAGTTCGCCATTCCTAGAAATCTTCTAATTCCGCGGACTGTTGTTGGTTGGCTGTAATCTTGCAATGCTCGTATTTTATCTGTAAGTGATTAAGCTCGAAGGGTGCGTCTTGAAACTCAGGAATTCCGAAGACTCATTTGCTTGGGTTGAAGGCGATTCCCGGCTTGTCTAAGCGCTGGACAAGGTGCCGAGATATTGCAGATGTTCTCCAGCTGAACTGCTAGCCACCAGGATGTCGTGCAGGTATATAAAGCAGAAATCGGTCCTTTCATGATTTCTAAGTCCGAACCTCATCTAAGGAAATTCAAAACTCCCAAAAGATGTAGTTATTGCTGTATTTTGAATGTCACCTTGTTGACGGGAATCTGTTGATAGGCCCTGAGCAAATTTAAGGCAAAAAATTTCAGTATAAGATATGCGTGGAATCTTGAATAAAAGGTACTGGATAACTGTCCGGCTTCGTAACCGCGTTTAAGGGTCTCCAATCGCCACCTTTTTCCGGGGCAACATATGGTGGGCTTGCCCATGGGGTCTATGGAATCTTGGATAGTTTGCGACCTCATTTTGCAGCATAAATTCGAATTCCCGTTCTGTGGCTGTGAGTTTAGAAGGGTTTAAACGCTAAGTTCTTGAGAAGATGGGTAGTCCTTGTGTGTCGATAAAATGTTTGACGGAATTGTGACGTTAACGAGTCTACGGCTGGGCCGTATAAGAGTGGAATTGTTGCAGTGGTATGGTGTGCTCGCGAACATTGCCAGCAGCGTGGAGTGTTCCACTGGGTGTGTAACTAAAGGACTTTTGTAAGAAGGTTTTGCGTCCAGCAAACGTAGGCTTTTGATGTCGACCAAAAGGTCGTAACTTCCTTGCAAGCCTGCTCCTATGATATGATAGACTTCGTGACTGCGGCGAGTACGAACGGCCAGCAAAAACTGCGGCATAGGCGTATGTCCACTGCATTAGTTGCTGTCCGTAAGTGTTCATCGCTGTGACGGTAGCATAGCAGTGACAAGTGTTACTTTTATGGTCCAAGCTGTTTTTGCTTGAGCGAAGCTGGCAATACCGACACATCGGCCCCTGAATATATTAAAAAATCGCCTACCTGTGGTGCATCTGTAATAAAGAGGCGGGAAGAAATTCCCCGCCAACAGTGGACGGAGGACTAGTTTGGCGGCATGTGCGTATCTGTTGTTACTATATTATGTTTATGCTTTCTTGCATTGCTGGGCTTTTATCGCCGTAAAGCTCATGGTACCAACAAAAACCATCAGTTCCGAAGAGGTTGGTGCTGGTGAGGGTCGGCGGCGGCTTTGGGACGAACTCCGGGCGTTCCATGTGAGCCATCCGGTTCTCTTGCGCTTGGAAACGCTTGATGAGGTTCGCTACTGCCGTGAAGTTGAGATCTCCGTGATGCAGTCGTTACTGCAGCCTTTAGAGTTGAAATGTTCCCCGCGAACGTCAGTTGCACCTCCAGCATTCTATCGACCATCGTGGTGGCTAGCTGTGTGAGACCGCAAAAAGTGATTGGATTTGGTTCGGTAGCCTCTGAGTACATAGTTTTAGTAGAACGTCATCGACGTTGTCTGCAGCTAAGCGTCTCATCTTGCGTGATAGTTTGAGGGTTTACGATCGCCCAAATCTAATTCTGTAGAAGTTTTTTTATTCGATTTTCGAGCGATTTAGTGTTGAGGAGTCCGCAATAATGTCGCTCACCTGTTCCAACATACAGTTGTCGATCATGCTTAATAGATAGTTCTTTTTCATGATGTCGGTCGTAATACTACTAAGCTGATTGGCCTTGGCCTGCGCAAAACATAAAGTGACCTGCTTCTCCAAAATTTTACTGCCATGTGTTGTTTTATTTACGGAGTGTTGGGACCCCAACTATATCTTCTTATAATTGAACAGCTACATGATTTTGTAAATAAATGTATTTTTTTATATATGTATATATGTTCTGTATAAAAATAAAAAATAAAATAAAAAGAAAAGAGGCAAATAGCCCAAAATTTAAAAAGTCTTTTTCAAGACGAGGGAAGGCAGTGTAGTTCTTTGGTTGACACAGAGATAGCGGCACAGTCGCAACGCCAGAGCGCGACACGGTCGACTCTGCTTTATAAACGGCACAGACGGCCGGGTCCGCAACAGTATTAAAAAATTTTTAAAGAAGAAACAACTAACTCTAGCAAGAAGATTACTGCCTGGCCTTACTTACAAGCTGATTGAAATCTCTGTAGCAGCCAAGAATTGCACTGGCCGGACCAACATAAATACATCACTTTTTTGATAAACATTTGCTGGAGAGAGAAGAGAGTGCTGAAGACCGAGCCGCACTAGCACGACTACACCGGCTACAGAGGCAAGAGAATCGCTCACGCCACCACAGTTCGAGGTGGAGCAAGGAACAGGTCTAATTGGTACAGGGGTTTATCGGGGTGCTGGCCACACTGCCGGGGCTCCCAAAGCCGGTTGCCTGTTACAAGCTCACGGCCCTTTTCAGGGCATCTCATATCACTTTCTGTGGGTTGGCGTAGTGTTCTTATTAGAGCAGGCGCATAATTCACTTTTGCAAACATTGCGGTCGGCCCTTTTCAGGGCCACCCCAACTGTCTGGTTTCCCCACGGGGCGCGCCGTTAGTGATTCTGTGCCGACATATTTGTAGCCGGCCCTGTTCAGGGCCACCTAGTGACGTGTGAACACTACTGCGGCTAAGAACATTGCTGTGCCTACATAATTGTAGCCAGCCCTTTTCAGGACCACCAAACACGCACGCACTCGAGTGGTGAAAAGAATAATTTTGTATACTGGACTCTAGCCTTCGTCCACACAAGTAATACAATAATTGGTGACCCCGACGTGATGACTGAAGCGAAGGATACACCGCTCGGGCCTGCTCCGGACACAGAGGGCGCAACAGAACTACAGCACCTATGACCGAGAGCTTTTGGCAGTGTATGAAGCAATACGCTACTTCAGACCCATGATTGAAGGAAGGAACATCTTCATATACACTGACCACAAGCCGCTAACGTATGCAATGCTACAGAGCAACAAGACCTTGTGCCCCCGGAGATTACGGCAACTAAACTACATCTCTCAATTTACCACGGATATACGCTACCAGCGGGGAGAAGACAACACCGTGGCTGATGCTTTATCTAGGATTGCGGAAGTGACCGTACTGAATAACTTTCAGAATCTCGCTGAAGCTCAAAAGGTGGACAAAGAAATTGATGCCGAAGAAAAAAGGGAGACTCTTCGCCTGCAGCTAATTCCAGTACCTGGTGCCGACTACAGTCTTTTCTGCGAGACTACAAAGGGAACACCCAGGCCATACGTACCAGGTGAATTAAGGAAGCCAATCTACGAGCATCTGCACAACCTTAGCCATCCAGGGATCAGAGCATCAAGGAAGCTGGTGACCGCTAGATTCTTCTGGCCAAACATGGAAAAAGACATAGCAACTTGGGCAAAGCACTGCATACCCTGTCAACGGGCCAAGATCAATCGGCACACCTCAACACCGTTTGGGACCTTCAAGCCGTCCAAGAAGTTTGAGCACGTTCATCTGGACTTAGTTGGACCACTCCCACCATCGGACGGGAAAGAATACCTTCTTACGATGATCGACCGAGCGACTGGTTGGCCGGAAGCTATACCTCTAACTAGCGTCACAGCTACCGCTGTGGCAGAGGCCTTCTACCGCCACTGGATAGCTCGATATGGAGTACCAGTCCGTCTAACAACTGATAGAGGAAGGCAATTCGAGTCGACGCTTTTCAACCAGCTAGCGCAACTACTAGGGATCACACATCTGAGAACAACGGCTTACCACCCACAAAGTAATGGAATGGTAGAAAGATGGCACCGTTCTCTGAAAAGCGCACTAAGAACAAGGCTGGAAGAGGCCAGCAAATGGACAAAGACCTTGCCTACAGTCCTGCTAGGACTAAGGTCGGCTCTAAGAAGAACGACCGGGCTAAGCGCAGCAGAGGCAGTTTTGGGACAGCCACTACGTTTGCCCGGAGAAATATTCATGCCTCCTCGAACTCAAGAACTAACAGACGCCAGTTTGCAACTGTTACGGCAAGAATGGACACGAACCATCAGTCCAACGCAAGCAAAATGTTTTGTCAGCCCGGACCTGGACAAGTGCACTCACGTGTTCTTACGAGAAGAGGTTGACAGGAAGTCACTGACACCACCTTATTCCGGACCGTACCTAGTGCTTAAACGGGATGACAAAACTGCTACGTTGCAGCTACCCGGCAGGGAAGATAGGATTTCGTTGGACCGACTTAAGCCAGCATACTTATTAGAGGAGAATCAACAGGATTCACAAGAACCTTCCACCGCCAACGAGGAGGAAAGCGAACAACGGTCAACTAGACCATCGAGGACCATCAGGCGGCCAGCACGCTTTACAACGTAGCGCTTCAATTAGGGCGGAGGCATGTTGGAACCCCAACTATATCTTCTTATAATTGAACAGCTACATGATTTTGTAAATAAATGTATTTTTTTATATATGTATATATGTTCTGTATAAAAATAAAAAATAAAATAAAAAGAAAAGAGGCAAATAGCCCAAAATTTAAAAACTCTTTTTCAAGACGAGGGAAGGCAGTGTAGTTCTTTGGTTGACACAGAGATAGCGGCACAGTCGCAACGCCAGAGCGCGACACGGTCGACTCTGCTTTATAAACGGCACAGACGGCCGGGTCCGCAACAGTATTAGAAAAAAATTTTAAAGCAGAAACAACTAACTCTAGCAAGAAGATTACTGCCTGGCCTTACTTACAAGCTGATTGAAATCTCTGTAGCAGCCAAGAATTGCACTGGCCGGACCAACATAAACACATCACTTTTATTGATAAACATTCGCTGGAGAGAGAAGAGAGTGCTGAAGACCGAGCCGCACTAGCACGACTACACCGGCTACAGAGGCAAGAGAATCGCTCACGTCACCACAGTTCGAGGTAGAGCAAGGAACAGGTCTAATTGGTACAGGGGTTTATCGGGGTGCTGGCCACACTGCCGGGGCTCCCAAAGCCGGTTGCCTGTTACAAGCTCACGGCCCTTTTCAGGGCATCTCATATCACTTTCTGTGGGTTGGCGTAGTGTTCTTATTAGAGCAGGCGCATAATTCACTTTTGCAAACATTGCGGTCGGCCCTTTTCAGGGCCACCCCAACTGTCTGGTTTCCCCACGGGGCGCGCCGTTAGTGATTCTGTGCCGACATATTGGTAGCCGGCCCTGTTCAGGGCCACCTAGTGACGTGTGAACACTACTGCGGCTAAGAACATTGCTGTGCCTACATAATTGTAGCCAGCCCTTTTCAGGACCACCAAACACGCACGCACTCGAGTGGTGAAAAGAATAATTTTGTATACTGGACTCTAGCCTTCGTCCACACAAGTAATACAATACGGAGGTATGGTAGCCGTTGGTGCCAAGAGCTCTTGGTGCTTGGTGCTTTGTTGGCATCATAAAATATTTTAAAAAAAAGGAAAATGTAATGAAGGAATTTCAATAAAAACATATTTACAGTATCACTTACAAAGGCATCTTTATTTAGCTGATGATTGTTTTGACGAGCTGTGCATATCATTACAAATGGTTTACATTTTATACCATTAAGTGAGATATATAAAATGACAATAAAATAAAAGTAACTTAAAGTACGATCGTACGTAGTACAACACAAGTGGGGCATCTATCAGTCTGACCTACTCTTCTTAGAGCGGGCGCCGTCAGTATACTCGTTTGCGGTGTTGCCTCCTCAAAGCATTGCAAAGATTAAAATCTTTGTTTTATACTTTTATAAATTTAGAATTTCTATTTTTAGTTGTTTTTATTGGTTGTTTGTTTCTTTAGAATTTTAACTAATTCAAACCTATAAAAAAAATGCAGCAACGTTAGTGTAGTTTATTAGGCTAAATAATAAACAGCTTTTTCGTAAATGTTTTGTTAGGTTGGCAGATTGGTTTACAGAAAGCAGCAGCACAGAATTTAGCAAGGCAGTTGTGTGAAATGCCAGGAAATTTACTCACTCCAATTGCTTTTGCGCAGGCTGCAGTCGAAGCGCTTTGTAAATCTGCTATTAGCGTAGAAGTAAAGGTAAAAAATGTCCTCTTTTGTCATATTATTAATTTCTGAATTGTTACATTCTTTCGCTTAACAAGCTGCTATAATGTAGCCAGGGAGCTGAATTTGCCAAGATGACTGCTCCGCCAGAAAGCTTGAATAAATAAACACTGCTGTGCATAACTTGACCCAGACCGAAATAATTGTTGGACAACTTTTTCAGATCTTACAGAGTTTCGTGAGTAAGTCCTCGCGGGAAGAGACTATTGTCGAGATTATTATATTTTTAATAATCAAATTGGGTTTTGCATACGCAGATATTTATGTTTCCATTCAAGCTTTCATAACTTTTATGCAATAGCGTCATTTAATAAATTCTCATTTGTATACTTTAATAGTTGGGTGGCAAATTAGAATATTTTATTAGATTGCTTGAACAAATATATACGTTGCACAAATTTAAACAATTATTCCTAGGTCAAAGAGTGGGCCAAGATAATGAAAATGCACGCATTTTTGGCCGCTGCTCGTGGATCTTGTGAACCGCCTATATTCTTGGAAATTAGCTATTACGGATGTGACCCAGATATTGCTCCCGTCGTTTTGATTGGTAAAGGCGTGACGTTTGATTCAGGTGGCATATGCCTGAAGAGTTGTAATGAACAACGCCACATGAGAGGCGACATGGCTGGAGCTGCCTGTGTAGTTGGCACCTCACGGGCAGTGAGCGCTCTGCAATTGCCAATAAATCTCCGTTGCCTGATTCCACTGTACGAAAATATGCCCGGTCCATGTGCGCTCAAGCCGGGTGATATTGTGAAAGCAAGGTAAAAATTATTTCCCATTTTTTAAAAATATTATTCCAATTAAAAATATATTACAAAATTAAAAAGTAAAATGTAAGTTAAAAATTAAAATTTTGATAACTTTTGCAACAGACTATGTATAGAATGTGTTTTAAATAACTAACATAATATTTTGCTGGCTTATTTATGATATTTACAGTTAGATAACATTCTGAGATGCTTAATTTCCAGATTACTTTTTTCTCGAGTAACAGTATACTAATTCATAATCTTAACATATTATAATTATTATTTTTGTGGGGTGGGAAACCTTACGCTGTCCAACACCTACACCTACAGATATCCCAAATAAAAACAACTACAAACCCGGTCTACAACAAAAATCCAGACCCAGGTCTAACCCATCTGAGATTCACCCCAGTCCGAGCAAATCGGCTGTGTCACTTCTGGCTTTAAAATAAATATTCAGTTAGTTTACATATA